>JACEEZ010016413.1:0-12240 GCA_016584305.1 Chionoecetes opilio
GTACGGGTTGTATCCGTAGGTATTTGACTGCCAGCACAAGCCATATACACAGGTCTGCCCATGGGGCGGACAGAGTTGATTCCGTGACGTCAGCGCAGTCGCCCCCCCATGTCTTCCCTACCCCAGGCTCTTCAGCCCTGTTCCCTCCCAATTCTTCAGCTCTTGTGAAGACGCATGGCTGTAACTCCATAACTAACCATAGGATATTCTCGAAAATACCCTCATTGTGATTCACCACTTACCCTCATATATATGTATATTTTACCTCTTACGTAACCGTAACCTAACTCGATGTGTTCAAGAGTAAAACTCGACATACTGTTCCAGAATAGGGGAAAATATGCCCCGGGCTCTTTGTCCTCTAGCTCTCATATATTTCTCATATATTTACATCCGAAGACAGCACAGTGTGAAGGCATGGCCGCATGGTTAAGGAGCGCCCCTCTGTTACATGGGATGCATGTCGGGTGGAAAATGAACTTTGCTTGTCCGCTACGCGGCAACAGCGACACAAGCAAAGGGCCCTCGTCCCCAGCTTGTGCTAGCTAGAACTCTTTTCTCCGCTCAAGGGGACACAATACTGGCCCACATTCTCACGATCTAATGCTTGCTTTAAAGGTAAGAAGGTAGGACACTTCAGTCATGCAGAGTATGGCGTTGAGTGTGCCCCGAGTGTGTAGAGCGGTGACGTGACAGAGTGAGGTCCGCCACACCGACCTTTCATTCAGAGACTGAGTGATTTTTCAAACGCGGAGAAGCTTGCTGAGGGAAGATAACGCTAAAAGCAAAAGTGCTTATAATTCATTATCAGAGAAAGTCATTATTAGGCCGTTTATACATGATTTTTGAATAAAGAACTTGACTGCAGTCATCATTTCATTGAGGTACGAAGCTGACCCAAGCTTTTTACACACAAACAACGCCTCAATTTCAAATGTTTCTCATTCATCACCCACCACTATTTTTTTTGGGTGATGGATGTCGTAGATGAAAGATTTTTTTTTTTTTTTGGCGTACTCCAAAAACCCAAAAAAAAGAAAACTGAAAAATGCGCGACCAGTAAAAAACAGAGAGGAACTGAAACTTTTCCTGTTTGAACTTGTCACGACAGGGACAAGGGCAACATGTGCTGGAGTGTGGTCCGATACACGTCGGTTTCTTGGGACCCCCCTAATATATATGTTTGTTTCTCATACAATACTATATTGCTCATGTGTATCGCTAACCTGTATACGATGTAAATTTAAACACTACTTTCCTTCTCCTTAGATGCATCGGTGATAGGAAAAGTGTAGATGGTATGTCAGTGACTTAAACTTTTCTGTGGGGAAACATCCGTAGTTTCTTTCTGGTGGTGGAATATAACTGAACTATATCATAGCTAGCACGTGGAAACGAAAAAGCGACAAAATATCAGCCAGATCTGAAAACCCTAAATGCCCATCATGTATCGTACACGCAATAGACATCCGATACTATGGTCCCTTGATAACTTTCAAAAAGTGAGAGAAACCCAGATGAAAAATTAGCATATCTACATGAATTCCGTGAAAATCGAATGGCTGACCCTCTCATTGGGGAGTTTTCTAATAAGCTCACGCTCAAGCCTGTTTCTCGCGCTGTCACATCCACTGCCCTTTGAGCGTGAATGATCTATCATTTACCGTAAATTCCCTGTACTTTTTCGGGATATATCAGAATTACCTTCAAAAACAACAACTGAAACAGTTCCTAATAAAAAATTTTAGTTTATCATTTTATTTGTGAGCACTTGGTGAAAATATTGGCAAAACAAATTGAATACTTTGAAAACTCCAAATTTAAAAATGTCTTTTCATGAATAAACGCAAGTTCAAAGCAGAATGAGGCTTCAGGAAATATCTACCTGTATGTAAGCTCACTGAGTATCCTATTTTGGGGTGTCTGTCCCGTCTTGCGACGAACATTTAACCAAGAAGTAATTTTAAGTGCTTGGCACCTCGAGAACAGTCCGGGATGGAAGACAGTTTTTTGAAAGCGTTTTTGTTTACATGAGAGAGCTCCGCCGCCCCTCGATCCACCTCAATGTCCTTCCCTCTGAATCAATCAACCAACCCTTCTCTCTGAATACCCTATGTCCTCTGGTTTACTCTATTGTAACGAAAGGGGGGGGCAACCCCACCCCTCTCAAACTTCGTCACACTAAAGGCTCAGGGCTATGGAGGAGACGAAAGGACTGCAAGGAGACTTTTACTGCTGTGCACGGCTTTATTACGCAAACTACTAAAACCCACAGTACAAAAGTGGATGCACGTCTGTCACTAACTACACGCGCCCTCCATCCGCCCCAACAACACAAAGTCACGTCAAAGCAGGGGGACTATACACAAATAAAGGGGGAATTTCACAAAGCAGTGGGAAAAAAGGGCTCCTTTATGTGGGAAACGCATGTGGGAGCGGGTGCCACGAATATTCCAGTAGAGGATAGAGAGCGTGATGAGATAAGCGATGATGATAGTTATAGGATGACAGCCTCTGGTATTGAGAAGTTTTGGAGTTATCAGAGATATGGGCTTGTGAGGTAAGGGAGCGGCGGCGCTGAGCTGTCCATCCCCGTGTGATGTCCCAAAAGGAAAGTGGGTGATAGCAGATCCTGCCAGCGGGATGGTTTTCTGTGGAGATGCTGAACGCCCAACTCTGTCTTGGTTAAATGTTCGTCGTAAAGAGAAAATTACACCCAAAATAGGTACTCAGTGAAAGCTTACAAAACAAGTAATATTTCCTGAGCCTCATTCTGCTTCAAATTGCGTATTTTCATGAAAGACGATTTTTAAAGATTGAGTTTTAAGTATTCAATTGTTTTGCCAATATTTTCACCAAGTGCTCACAAATGAAATAATAAACCCACATTTTTATTAAGAACTGTTTCAGTTTTTTGTATTTGAAGGGTTAAATTCTGATATTCCCCGAAAAGTACAGGAATTTACGGTAAAAGATAGATCATTCACGCTCAAAGGGCAGTGGATGTGAGATGCGCGGGGACATCTGGCGGCTTAGCTTTGAAAACTCCCCATTCACCTCGCCGTATGGGAAACAGTGTGTTCTCAATACCAAGACCTCGAAGGCGGTTGACTTGGAGATGATGAACCACAGACCATGTTACCAGCGCTTCACAGGAAACTTACATCGCTTGAATGATTCGACAGTAGCATCTAGTCAACGAAGCATCACTCTCCGCGCAAACGGTCCCTCTGCTGGAGTTCCCAACTATTCCCACCAGAATGTATGTTCTGCGAGAAGTTTAAAAAAGGTATCTGGAAAAACCGAGAGACCCATCAAATTCCTATCATGGAAAACACAAAGAGCCTGCTTGGAAAAACATCGTAGTCAGGTCCTTGAACTGGAAAAGACTCGGACTATACCGACAGGTGAAAGAAAGGACCTGATTTACCGTGAAGCACAGTTCCATCCGAATGCAGAAGTCCTTCAACACGGAATATCGGAATCCCATCGGGCACAGGAGCGAGAGGAGAACCGTACACGTAGACACTGATCCAGGCCCATAGGGCTTACTGATCAGGACATAGGATGCTGCCCATAACGCAAAGCCACTTCAACTTGGGGTCAGGATTTGACGCTCTGTTATTTGTTAATATACCAAATGTCAATACTCACTTCCTACTGACAGTGTACCTCGCTGCCCTACACCACTTGTTAAAGTTTAATAAAGGAAACATTGTTTCTGACTTTTCTGAATGGTTTGGTATTTGAACAAACAAAGTTTCACTAGGGGGGGTGAAGTAACATGTGACAAACTATGATGATAGTCATATATGTAAGGTCACATGTTTGACTGCATTAGATGGGGGGAGTAATAGGACGATGATTTTGATATGTTAAACGACCAGTGATGTTCGTTATATTAGTGAAGTTATTGTCATTTGTGTTGCAAGTTGTCGTCCCCCCCCCCCCCCCCCCCCCCGAACCGCAGTCATTTTTTCCACCTTTCCTCTAGGTTTTGCCGTTCCATGACTAAAACCTTGTACCAATTACTTGCATTAATGCTCTTATTACAATAGGGCCATGTTATTCTTGTCTACCGTGGGCAGCAAAAAACAATTTGTAACTACATTATTTGTGATTTATGGACTTTGGTAATTTTGAGAAAGTCAAATATCGCGATGACGATGGCCGCCCTACGAACCCCATGGGACATGAGTTGACAGGTGTTAACAATTGATTTTTGTTTTCTAGACATATTCTACATCTAAAAGAGCAGGTGCTCATTACAAATTGTCCAGGGGTCCACTGGACTACTAGGATACTAATTGATCATTATGCAGTCATGGTTCTGCGTCTACCATTTCTGCTGTACAGGGAAAATAGGATCCTATGATTATTGCGAGGAGAAAATACTTCTGTCCACTTGAGGGATACTGAGAACAAAGGCTGGAATCTTAGCAGAAAGTCAGTATAAAGTTTGGTCTGCTCCATGAAATTTGTGAGAAAATCACACAACAAATTGTGAGAAGAGCTTCTGCTCTTCCTACTAAACTATTGTAGTGTTTGGGAAAAGGCGTCGATCCCATGACAAGTATCAAATTTGATGGCGACCGATGGCATCCTCTTGAGAGGTACACCAGGCAACTTATAGATGAGTACTCAAACCAGATGGTAGCCACCATTCCTGAGGGATTTCATGCATCCCAAGTGTTTCAAGAGAGGACGACGGAGGGATTGTCTCGATTACTTATTTCTCTCAAGGGTAAAGTCGTTGAAAAAATTCAGGCCTTGGTACTGGCATGGCGTTTTCGATGTACCCAAGGGCTACCAGAAACTGTGCCCCTGTGAAAAAATCATGCCTGCCCTTTAAAAGCTCACAATTTTAGCAACATTTGCTTCACCGGATTTACAAAGAAACTTTGTTCATAGGGCTTTTGCTGATGGTGATCACGAATCTGGTTCTTCGTTTTCCCGATATTAGGTTCTAAAATTAAAAGTGGAGCCTTTGAAGCTTATTTACCCCAGTAAATATATTTTGTACGCCCTTTCCAACAACGAAAAACTATACTTCTGTGAGAAAATTATATCGAAATAGAACATGTATATTGATACTCCGTGTAAATTGTACAATGGTATTGAAATCATTTTTACGTCTGTATGATAATACAACTCGACCAATTTTAGCTGCTTAAAAATGGTTCAAAATACTACCTTTATTGCGTTCCCTATTTGTTACTATGTAATTATTAACCTAGACCAATATTGACTTGAATACTTTTTGTAAGCTCAAAGAGATCTACCCTAAGCAACTATCAGTTCGTTTTTTGCTTTATAAACAATCTCGAATTATAAGTTTTTTTTTTTTTGCGCAACTTTGTGATTTTCACTTTTCAGCCAAGCTTATTGACGCACCCTACATCTATCTTTTATCGGCAAACATTATTTATGTCGTGATGGAGAACATTTCTGCAGGAATCGTAGTACTATTAAAATGTAAATTTATTAACAACAAAAGTTTCTGACCGCATGCATGGACTCCGTCACCTGGATTCTGGAATTTTTTTTTCGGGAAATAGCCGTTAAAAACACTGAATGCGTTTCTTTCTCAATGGAATTTTCATCTGTTGTACACCACAGGAAAGCCTTGAAATCGGATTCGGTTTTCTATAACGTTGTATGAAGAAAAAAATCCGTTTTTGAGATAATAGAGGAAAACATTGCTTTTTCCATTTTCCGCAGCCTCGTACTGATTGCATTCCACGGGCTTAACCGTTTTTTTTAGGGAACAAAAGGCGAATTTTGGTGAAGCCGTAAGGAAGCCGCTTTTTTTTTCCTTGCAGCTGCGTTTTCTGTTATGGCGAGGCACTTTAAGGGAAGCCGGCTTTCTTACGGATGGCCCAGCTGGTCAAGCCGTAAGAAGCCATAACAAGCGAGAGCCAGGGGCTCTCGTTACCACGGACTTCTTCCCGCTTGATCCAGTGGCGTCAGAGATAACAACCAAATAGGGCGGGGAGGGCAGAGATGTTTGAGACAGTGAGTTGTCGAGAAATACTGTAATTACAGATAACAGGACAAAACGAAAACACAGAGGATGTACATTCAGAAGCAGGGACACACCTTAAGACACAACAAGAATAACAAGGTTAATGGACACGACAGGACAACTTTAAAACTGGTGAAAAAAGAATGATCAGTCTTATCAGGCTGATGACGATAGGGCCAGCTGCTACGTAGTAGTTTTGCTGAATTTTGCTGATAATATGGCCACAAATTAGCCTGATTTGTACATGTAGTAGCACGGCTTAACTTCGGACCACACTAAAATAGAGCTTAAAAGGAATGGACATTGTGACAGGAGAAACGTTCGTTCTGGTGAAATAACTTTCTCGAGCTTTTAAATTAACACAAGACGTTGTTTTTCTAAATTTTACTAATTATGCTAACAAAAGCAGACCGGAAACGTTTTCGCTGAATTCATTATGCTCCAATTTGGTCTTAAGAGATCTCTCACACTTGGTGAGAAACGTGAAAATGTGGAAACTCTCGCCGACGGAGACGAGAGTACCATAAACCTTCACCATCATCCGAATTCCACACAAAACATTGCAAGAATCTAAGTATGCATTACATTTACTGTTGACGGACAGAAACAATCTTAGTGTAGGTAGAGGTGCTTATAGGGATTGTGAAATGACTAGGCATTGCGTTGAGGGAAAATCTTAAAGGAACACTGGCTCCACGGTAGCTGACCCAAATGTTGGCTCTATGCGTTATACTACTGTCCTTAACACATCTGTTTAGATTTTAATCGAGTGCCGATCCTTACTTTGCCTACATGCCGATATTAAATTTCAGGTTTTGAGGAAAAACTAAGTCAGTAGGGTAGTTTAGGTTTAGGTTCAGGTCAGGTTAGGTCCTGCAAGCCCGATGGTGCTCGAGGGGGGGTGCTAGGTTAGGTCTTGTAGAGTTTGGTCATCTTTAGAATAAAGGCTCAACCTCTATCTTCTTCTTTCTTATTAGACAAACAAGCTTGGGCACATGGTGGACAACCGGGGTTTTTGGGTGGGGGAGCACACATATAAGGGAAAATATGGCCCCGATAAAGTCTAGAACTAGGAAATTTCCCTAGTTTTGCGATTTTTTTGTGGGGGCCCATCTATTCCCTTATGTGTGTGCTCCCCCACCCAAAAGCCCCGGTTTCCACCAGTCCCCAAGGCTTTGGGCTTTATAAGAAGAAGGAAGATAGGGGGTGAAGCCCTTGTCTTAAGATTATACCATATCTATATAATATATATATATATATATTATATATATATATATATATATATAGATATGGTGTATTTCTGTATATTTGGTTAAATTAGTATGTTTATGAAAGAAGATTAATGGCTATTTTTGGTTTACCTGTTTTTAGTTGACATAACTTAATGTGTAAATGAGGTACTCTCGCTTTGACGAACAAATTGGGGGAAGAATGCGCGGTTATAATTACCGAGGTATCCGAACTTTTCGCAATAACAAATTGTGGTCAGGTATTAGGTGAAAGTTCCCTATTCCGACTAATTTCCGTGTATCGTGAACTTATGTCCGTTACAGCTGACGAAAGTTCGTTATACTTACATACATGCAGCCATTCACAAATACGACACCGAATACAGGGCAATAAAAACAATCAGAACGACACGAATATACGAACTTATGCGGTAAAAGGCACGCATATACCGGACGGCAGAACAAGTGTTGAAAGCCGATATTTGCGTATCTAAAGTCGTAAAAGCGAGGGTTCGTGTATACACAAACTTTGAAAAAGGACTACAGGAGGCATCGTGTATATACCTAATACATGCGGTGTGGTGACATGTTAAGTAGGATTAGGTTAGGAGTCAAGAGTGGTTTCTCATATAGAAATACAAAAATTATGAAACTAGTTATGAGAAATTGTCTTTGGTGAAATGAATGTTAATCGTATTACTGGCTACTTTGGTTGCAATTATTGACATCATATTACACTGGCCCTTTGGATTAAAAATCTGAGGTTTAAATACATTTTTTATTTTAGTGTATAGTTGGATATTTGCTTTTGTATTATTTTTACTTGATCCTTATAAAAACTTTTATAAAGGTACACATCAACAACATACTTTTTATATTATTTGCATTTCCTGTATATACTACCTGTTTATCTATAAAGGTGGCAAATATCGGTAAAATTTAGGATGAAAACTATGAACAGACTATTGTCATGTATGAACAAACACTCATAATGCTGGTCTGTCTCTATTTCCTTTCATGGCAAAGGTTTAATCTGCAATATAACACAGTCTATGTTCACGGTATGTTATGTGCCGGTTGCATGCAGTGCTATCCGACCGAAGAGAGGGAGAAGACCTGAGAGGAGGAGGAGGGGAGAGGGGAGTAAATAAAAAATAAATATCTTTCCATGAAACATGTTTTACTATCAAACTTACATCACAGACGTTCTATGCATATATACTAAAAATGAAAACTTCTTCTGAAGTCAGCGCAAATAAAAAAAAATACATAAAAAGAAAGTCAAACGAAACAGTAAAAGAAATTAATTATAATTAAACAATAAGAAACTAAAAGTCACTTCAAATATCTTTAAAATACTACTAACATATGCAACTGCTATTTGATATGGGAAACAAATTATAGTTCACTTAGGGTCCCAATAAAAGTAAATATAAGTCAAGACTTAAAAGTGTTTTAGACTTCCCATACTTAATGATGCATGAAGCAAATGGTTCCATCGTTAAGGCTTGTACAGTGATGGTTGGCACCAGTCTGTTTGGCTCTTGGCACATAAAAGTTTTAGCTGCCTTGTTGTACTGGCTGTATTTTCCCTGACAATGGAAAACCAGATACCACTCCGGATAACAACCATTGACAGCATTAAAAAGCGTAGACGCAAACATGTTTCATAAATATATCTGTCTTGTAATTGTAAACCACTTTAACTCTTTTATTGATAGGAGTAACGTGATCTTTCTTTTTTCTAGCTCCTCCAATAGCTAGGTTTACTGCAATATTGGCAGTTGTAAAACGCTTAATAAAAAGTAAAGTTGAGAAAAGTATTTGTTGAGTGCCCATATACCCATACGTAATTTCATTTAAGCTGCGAGAGAGAGAGAGAGATTAATTTAATGCCAAAAATTAGCCCAGAAGAAAAACAGACCCCCTATCTTCCCAAGCAAAAATATAAATCAGCCCAACCACCAAAGCGGAAAATCCCGGGCACTGGCGGGCAGATGATGGCCCAGTAATGAAATCCTCATTATACCTGACCCTTTCCATCAGGTTGCCAGCAGTAATAAAAAAAAAGTCACTAAGTGGAACTCGTCCCACCCAGCCCCATTATGATGTCGTTAGGTGCCCGCCTCGTACCTTGCCCTATTAATAGTCCTGGTTTATGGAACAACAAAAACATTAATGATGAAAGATGTGTGTGACCATCACATATATCGTCAGTCAGTTATCGTAACTTATAAATGGTTTCATTCGACGGTACACTTTCGTCAGTGTGGTTGTTTGTTACAGTTATCAGCTGTGAGCGCCGAGCGGGCGAGCCGAACACACTGTCAGCCGTTCTGGCGAGGCACGAAAACGAGAGAGACAGCCGTAAGAAGCCGGCTTCTTACGGTTCTTCTAACAAAATTCGCCTAAAGGCGCTTCAGTCAGTCTCTTCAGATTCGTGTCAGAGACTAGGACCTAGGCAGTGCGAGCTTCTCTTGGTAAGGCTCCCTCCCCACCCGGATAAATCATACGCTTTCTTGCTCGATAAATAGTCAGCGTAGGGAAACACTGATTTAACACTAATTAATTATAACAAACGACACGATATACAATTGTTATTAACCTCATTTTTACGTATGTATATTAATAAATTCTATTTATGACTGTTCTTAAAATAGATGGCCACATTTTCTCGAGTTTTCAGAACATATCATATGAGTGCCAAGAATTTCATAAAAGTACATATATTTGCTCTAGAATGTCTCCTGTGTACAGATTGGTATTACGCGCTAGTGTATTTGACTGCCAGCACCAAAAACCCATATACAAGGTCTGCCATGGGGCGGAGCAGAGTGATTCCGTGACGTCCAGCGCGAGTGGGCCCCTCCCACTGTCCCACTTTCACTCCCTACTCACGCGGGTATCAACGAGGCGTTTCGTCGGACTGTTTCGTCGAACCAAACATGCATTGGGTGGACCTGTCGTCAAAACAATGACAAAACACTAGCCACCGGTTGGGCCAACCGCTTCACCCAACAATAACAAACAAAGATGAAGCGATGACAGCGAGAGGCGCGGAAAATTGTTGTTAAGGTCTTACTTTAGGGGCATATATATCCGTAGCTACTGGTGATGAAAAGGGAGGAGGTGATTGTTAGAAGGAACCGCGACAGATGAAGAGGGCGTTCATGTGAGCTAAGGGGTTTATAGTGGACGAGAAACTGCGCGCCGGTTAGGTTAAGTTTCGGTTAGGTAATAATCCCGTCAGGGGGTCAAATGGACGGAGCCCCTCCCGTTAGGTTAGGTTCGGTTAGGTTTAGGGTAATAATTTCATCCCAGCAGGGCGGTGGACCCCCCAGAGGGCCCCAAAACGGGCGGGCCCGCCCGCCCGCCCGCCCAATTGCCCAAAACCACCCCGCCCAATTGTTGTAAGCAATTTCGGTTCCTAGTGTGAAATAATACATATGAGTCAGTGTCTCAGGAAAGGACCGCGCAGCCCCTCGCCCATTTTACCGGATTTTGATATTACCGGTGGCCCGTAGTGTAGTGGTTAGCACGCTCGGCTCAAAACCCGAGAAGTCCCGGGTTCGATCCCCGGGCGGAGCGAAAGACAGAGGGTGGTCTTTTTTAAAAAACCGACCCCCTGTCCACCCAGAGTGAATGGGTACCGGGTGTCAGGGTTTGTGACCCCCTCCCGGGGGGGTGGCTTCGGCCAACACTAAGCCCGAGCGGTAGATCACTATGGCTCTGAGGAATTATCCTCTAAACAAACAAACAAACCACATTCTCTCCAAATCTTTCCCTTTTCTCAATCAAACCGTCCCTTGTCTCACCGTCATCACACAGTTCCCAGCAGCAATAACAGCCATTCTCTTCCTGTCCTTTCAACCACCTATTCATTTCCATCCCCCTTTCAGTGAAAACCACACGCATCATTTCCATTTTCTACCCGGGATACTTCTCAGATCTCATATTTTACTAGTAATCATTCTACCGCAAACACATCAAATCAGCTTCATATTTCTGAAAATCTATCACATATAATATAGGATGATCTGTATTAATTTTACTGTAACGTATTTATATGATGGTGTTTATTCAATGCTTAATAATTGCCTAAAAACTATTTATAACTTACAGAAAAAGTATAGACTTTTTTTGACCCCAGAGTATTGTTACGAAACCAGGGGGGGAGGGGGGTCCACCACCCGCACTTCGTCACGACACTTACGGTCGGGGCAATGGAGGGGACGGGAAGGACTGAAGGGAGACACTACTTTGTGCACGGCTTATTACAAACTACCCTTTCTATGTACAAATCACTTGTTTCTCTCACAAGGCACAACAGGCCAACACCCACGAGTCACTCTCTCTCAGGGGCGCCGCCCTTTTCCTCACACGGAAAGGGGCGGGACACACGCCAACACCCACGAGTCACTGTCTCTCTCCGGGCGCCGCCTTGCCCTCACACGGGAAAGGGGCGGGACACACGCCAAAAACCCACGAGGCACTGTCTCTCTCAGGGGCGCCGCCCCTTTCCCTCACAGGAAAGGGGCGGGACACACGCCAACACCCACGATCACTGTCTCTTCTCAGGGGCGCCGCCCTTTCCTGCTCGCCCACGAACACAGGGGTCACCCCAGCGCACACAGACTCACCCACTGTTCTTCCGTGTACTATTACAAAAGCCGTCCCCAACACACCCGTCGACTCAAAAACACTGTGTAGGCGCGCTACACAAACAGTCCTCTCGCCCGCGTACCACAGCTCTCTGCCAACACAACACAAGTCAGTCTCAGTAAGGGCGCCGCCTTGGGCCGTGACCCCAACCCACAGTCGCCACCCCTGAGCCGAAGGGCCACCCGTCCCACACAGGGCCACTCTCGTCCCCTTCCCAAAAGAAGGGAGAGCGCCTTTTCCAGGGGGGTATGCGAGGCGCATTGTCACGGGTAATCCTCAGGAGGCTGTCCACCCCCTGGCTGTGTTGATTTTCCCCTCCCTTTC
>JACEEZ010016415.1:0-2500 GCA_016584305.1 Chionoecetes opilio
GAGAGAGGAGAGAGAGAGAGAGATGAGAGAGAGAAGAGAGAGAGGAGGAGAGGAGAAGAGAGAGAGAGAGAGAGAAGAGGAAGAGGAGAGAAGGAAAAAAAATCGGGTAATTCAAAGTTGAATAGTTTTAATTTTCATTTGTGTACATGAGATGGAGAGAGAGAGAGAGAGAGAGGAGACGAAGAGAGGGAGAGAGCGAGGAGAGAGAGAGAGAGAGAGAGGGGAGAGAGAGAGATGAGGAAGAGAGAGAGAGAGGGGGGGGGGGGGGAAAAAAGTGCGGGGGTAGGGAGGGAAAGGGGAGGGTGAGGAAAAAAGAAAAAAAGTTTTATTTCCTGAGGAAGGAAATTGTCTTTTACTCATTTCCCTTCCTTCCTTCCTCCTCCTTCCTTCCTTCCTCCTCCTTCCTTCCTTCCTTCCTTCGTTCCTCCTCCTCCTCCTCCTCTCTATGATTATAAAAAAAAAAAAAAACTAAAAAAAAAAAAAACGTAAGTCTCCCCTTCAGAGCATCATTATTTGTTTTCCTTATTAATTAAATTTTCCTTTCATTTCACATTTCCTTTTGTTTATTTTGGATGTGGTCTTCAGTGTGTCTCGTTTTCTTCCAATAATGACCCACATCCTGGGGAGGGGAGGGTGGCTGGGAGGGGTTGGCGGGGCTGGGAGAGGGGGGCGGGGTGGCGCGGTGTGTGCGGGTGGGGAGCTAAAGTCTACGGACGACACATGCCGCGTTTCATTACCTTGTTTATTTGGGACTTTTTTTTAATCTTTTTTTACGTTTTGAGCCTATAGCGCCAGTAGGCTATTCTATTATCTTGCTTCGTTAGGTTTCATATCTTTTAATCCTAATAAGTAGTAATAAGTAATTGGTCAAGGTGACGGAGGACACATGCCGCGTCTCATTACACCTTGTTTATTATTGGGTACTATAAAAATAAAAAAATATATAAAGTCACTTATTATATTGGGTTAATAAGTAACAAGGTAATAATGCTCCAAATAGTTTTACAATGCTGCTGCTGATTATAATGATGATGATAATGATGATAATAATGATAAGTAATGAAAATATTTCTCAATATCTCACGTTTGTTGAATAGGAATATTGATTATTGGTGGTTTATTTTATTATTGGTGGTAATATCTATAATAATTATAATATGTATAATAATTACAATGATAACAAAAATAGAAACTCAACCACACATAAAGAAAAAAAAAGAAAAAAAAGGAAAAATCTATAAAATAAAATGAATTTGAAAATATAAAAAAAATATAGAAAAAATCGTAAGATATTTTTTGACTTCCCAACCTCACACTGTGTATTCATAAGAGTCAAAGTTCGTTATAATCGTCCAGTCCACCCTTTTTGTCCCCCTCCCTCCCTCCCTCCCTACATCCGGGTCGTCATTTTCGCGGACTCATAACACAACTCCATTAACGAATCACAAAAGAAAAGGAGCAATAAAGACCAAACAATCTAAAAGTTCCGCTTCGGCCATCACACAGCGCGCAAGAAAACTCCTAAATCAATTATGGCAACTTTAGGGCATCTTGATACCCGGCCCTTGAAGACCCGAGGCTCAGGGGAAGGCTGAGGGGAAGGCTGAGGGGAAAATGAAAGAAAGGTTTTTTTAGGGGGAAGAAGAGGGGAAGGGGTGTAGGGGTGTAGGGGGAGATATTCCGATAAAGGCCTTTGGAAATAGCTTAGGTCAGCTGTAGGCAGTGGCGGGTGCAGGGAGACTGTTACGGGTGTTACAGCGCTGCCCTTCCCAATGGCTGACGTGATAGAGTAGATAGAGGAGAGTGTAACAAACAGTACCAGGTCTAGCAATGCCTATCATATTTTATGTCTTGTAGTAAGTTTTGTTTAATATGTGGTTTTCAAAGAATATCTGGAAGTATCATGTCATTGTGAATTGGCTGAAATAGGGACTTCTAATCATTGTAACTGAAAATTGACTCCAGATTCGTGTTCAGCATGCCCGAAAACTGCTAGGAACAAATTTTCAAGCAAATCTGTTTTTCAAAAAATATTGCAAATTTTGCAAGGGATTGCCTTGATTTTTTTTTTTAAATCACGTTTTTTTCAATAACTAAAAGACTATGGCAGATTCGTGCAACATGTATAGATAAGTAAATGTGAAATAGATCAAGGGCTATCATTTGGAGTAAAGCAAAAAAATATTGATATATAAATAACCGAGAAAATAGCACATTCATACATTTATACAAAATATCAATTTTCTCAACAACCATGAGGTGTTTTGACAAGCCGATTACTGCATCATGTAGAACACCTCAAGATGAACCTCTATTACTTCGGTAAGTTTTCTTCTACGACTCATAGTTTTGCGGCAAAATAACAAAAACCAGATTTTCGTCAATTTTGGAATATTTTTGAGCAGCCAGAAATCCGAAAGTTTTTATTTCGATAGATAATTGGAAATGCCGGAGATACAATTGTAGATCCATCCATTTACAATAACTTTTGATGGGTAAG
>JACEEZ010016415.1:7500-15000 GCA_016584305.1 Chionoecetes opilio
GAGGAGGAGAGGAGGAGGAGGAGAAAGGAGAGGAGGAGGAGGAGGAGGAGGAGGAGGAGGAGGAAGAGGAGGAGGAGGAGGAGGAGGAGGCCCGTCACAGGTGTTGGAATGTTTCAATCAATGCCTTTTTTTTTTTACATCTGAAGAAAATGTTATGCTCTTCAACACTTTTTGATTTATTTTCTTCTTCTTCTTTATATTTTTCACCCTATTGTCTATTTTTTCTTTTCCAGCATGTCTATTTTCTCACCTTTCTATCCATTCATTTCCTTTGCCTGCATATATTTTTTTTTTTTTTTTTTTTTTTTACGTTGGAGCCTATTCACATTTTTTTTTTTTATCTTTTTCTTTTTCTTTTCTTTTCCAGTATTTATGGATTCACTTTTTTTTTTCTTCTTCTACAAATCATAATCTTCATCTTATATTCCATAGCCCCCTCGCTTCTCTTCCTCTTCCCAAGTAGTAGTAGTAGTAGTAGTAGTAGTAGTAGTAGTAGTAGTAGTAGTAGTAGTAGTAGTAGTAGTAGTAGTAGTAGATAAAAGTAGTAGTAGTAGATAAAAGTAGTAGTAGTAGTAGTAGTAGTAGTAGTAGTAGTAGATAAAAGTAGTAGTAGTAGATAAAAGTAGTAGTAGTAGTAGTAGTAGTAGTAGTAGTAGTAGTAGTAGATAAAAGTAGTAGTAGTAGATAAAAGTAGTAGTAGTAAGGTTAAGATTAAACACACCTCTCTCTCTCTCTCTCTCTCTCTCTCTCTCTCTCTCTCTCTCTCTCTCTCTCTCTCTCTCTCTCTCTCTCTCTCTCTCTTCTCTTTCTCTCGTCTCTGCACGCTCTTCTCTCTCTCTCTCTCTCTCTCTCTCTCTCTCTCTCTCTCTCTCTCTCTCTCTCTCTCTCTCTCTTCCCAAGTATTTTATTTAATGTGTCATAATACGCTATGTGTATTAACCCCTTCAGACCCAGAACGTAATTTCCATTGTAATTTGGCTACCATTAGACAATTTTCTAGTGAGTATAAGCAATGTTTTTATAGATATGACCTGTTGAGTACCCTTTTCGACTAACTTATTTGGTATATTCAGTTACTTTTCGTAATTTTATAGCTAACAACAGACAATTTTTTTTATAGCAAAGGAAAGATCTGGGAGATCTGGTTAATAGGAGCAGTATCATTATTGTATCAAGGTGATGTGTTTATTGGACCCTATAGGCCTATTATTTTTCGATATTTTAACCTTTTTAGACATACAGGTTTTTTATAACATGAAGAGGCATATTTATATCGATGTTTTTATAGTTCTTTATATATATTTACACCCCAAGGAACTCGCCAAGGGCAAAAAAACAGTGGGTGCCAGATACCATTTGTTGGGCCGAATTCTTGTACTACCACCACCACCACCACCACCACCACCACCACCATCACCACCACCACCACTACTACCACCACCACCACCATCACCACCACCACCCCTATACCACCACCCCACCACCACCACCATCTCCCACCACCACCACCACCATCCCACCATCACCCCCACACCACCACCACACCACACTACCACCACCACCACACACCACACCCCATCATCCCACCACCAACACCACCATCCCACCATCACCACCATCCCACCACCATACCCCACCACCACCACCAATTCCCCTTTGGGGGAGGGGGGAGGGGGAAGGGGGGGAGGGGTATATTAACACTGGCTATGTACTGAACACCCCCCATCTCCCCACTCATTACACAACCCTACCAGACCACTCCCTTGTGTATTACGTAAAGACAGACAGTATGTAGTATGTATGTATGTTTTATAGGTGAAAATATCCATGTTTTATGTATGCATGATTAACAGCAAGTACAAAAAATACACGCCTTTCATGAATGACTGTAATATCGTGATTCAGTTTTATGTATATTTTAGGTAATCTATATTTTTTAAAGGAAGGAAGGAAGGAAGGAAGGAAGGAGGGGAGGGGGAGGGAGGGAGGGAGGGAGGGAGGGGGAGGGAGGGAGGGAAGGAAGGAAGGAAGGAAGGAAGGAAGGAAGGAAGGGAAAGAAGGAAAGAAGGACGGAAGGAAGAACGGAAGGAAGGAGGGAAGGAAGGAAGGAAGCATATTACTTTTTGTAGTGGCTAACAGACGATAATATATAGCAAAGGAAAGATCTGGGCGTGAAGGAGTTAATAGGACACTAAATGTGATGTCATGCCTGGATCTAAACTAACCCATTGATGACGACTAGCATAAATGAGCGAACATTTCCTCTTCCTCTCCTCCTCCTCCTCCTCCTACTACTACTACTCCTCCTCCTCCTCCTCCTCCTCCTCCTCCTCCTCCTCCTCCTCCTCCTCGAGTTCTGGTTCTAAACTAACACTTGCTTAGCTACTATTTCCCTCTACTGCAAGTTTACCTCTGCATTTATGTGTCACTAGCCGCAAAGCCGCCCTCCGGGCGGACTTTTTGGCTAGCTCCTGCGGAGGGCTATTGATGGGCCCTCGGCCCACCACCTGTGTTTGGTGGGCAATCGGCCCACCAAACACAGACTCTCCAGATAGCCCCTTCTAGCTTTCCTGAAATCATGGATGTAGAAATGTACGTATTAACGCCAACCCATTCACATCACCCCCAACCCATTCACTCACCCATTACCCATCACCCCCCACCCATTCACTCACCCATTACCCATCACCCCCCACCCATTCACTCACCCATTACCCATCACCCCCCACCCATTCACTCACCCATTACCCATCACCCCCCACCCATCACTCACCCATTACCCATCACCACACACCCATTACCCATCACCACACACCCATTCACTCACCCCATACCCATCACCACACACCATTCCTCACCCATTCACCCATCACCCCCACCCATCACCCCCACCCATTCACTCACCCCATCACCCCACACCCATTACCCATCACCCCACCCATTCACTCACCCATTACCCATCACCCTACATCAAGGTTTCCTCAATTCTCGCAACCCACTTTTTTTTCTTCACAATTCTCGCTAATAGGCTGCTAAAAAAAGAAAAGAAAAAGTGATCGGATCATCCTACAAGTGGGCTTAAAACCTTCCCCTGCTCGACCGGGTTCCAAAACTGTGCCATATGAGGGGATTGCGCCACAGGGGGCGGAACCTATCGCGGACACACACACACACAGACACACACACTTTCGCTTATATTATTATAGAAGACTATGTTTCTAACTATATTACTGTCTTGCTTATTTCTATGACTTATTATGCTATTGCTTATTTCTTCCTAGGCCGCCAGGTCAGATTTTGTAAGCAGGTAAGAGCCCTCCGCTGGCAGGCCGTGATCTGAGCTGTGATATCGGCGCTTTAGGTAACTCGAGGAGGAGGAGGAGGAGGAGGAGGAGGAGGAGGAGGAGGAGGAGTAGGAGGAGGGAGGGAGGAGGAGGAGGAGGAGGAGGAGGAGGAGGAGGAGGAGGAGGAGAGGAAGAGGAAATGTTCGCTCACTCATGCTAGTCCTCATAAATGGGTAAAGGAAATGAGTCAATCGAGAAATACTGAGGAGGAGGAGGAGGAGGAGGAGGAGGAGGAGGAGGAGGAGGAGGAGGGGACTGTGATGATGAGGTGACGCAGTGAGAGGAGAAACAAAAGGAAGAGAAGGAGGAGGAGGAGGAGGAGGAAGCGAAGATGTGGAGATAATTAACACACATGCGCGCGCTCTCTCTCTCTCTCTCTCTCTCTCTCTCTCTCTCTCTCTCTCTCTCTCTCTGACACACACATGGTTCTCTCTATATTTAGCCTGCGTCGTGGCTGCTGTACCAACACACACACACACACACACACACACACACACAGTCACCCCCCCCCCCACACACACGCACACACAAATACAAAAATAAACAAAGTAGATGACATAATCATTTGACAAACATAACAAAAAAACCGAAATATTTACCAGTATATATATAAACAAATAATATTACTATAATTAACGTCATCTGATCGAGTAGACGTAACGCGGCTCACGATTTAGCGATGACGTCAATAGCGAGTTATGACGACAGAGAGTGTTACCAATACCCACTCGCCGCGCAACCCTTAACCTTACTTTATGCTGGCAACACTGACACTGCTACTTTATGCTGGCAACACTGGCAATGCTACTTTATGCTGGCAACACTGGCAATGCTACTTTATGCTGGCAACACTGGCAATGCTACTTTATGCTGGCAACACTGGCAATGCTACTTTATGCTGGCAACACTGGCAATGCTACTTTATGCTGGCAACACTGGCAATGCTACTTTATGCTGGCAACACTGGCACTGCTACTTTATGCTGGCAACACTGGCAATGCTACTTTATGCTGGCAACACTGGCAATGCTACTTCATGCTGGCAACACTGGCACTGCTACTTCATGCTGGCAACACTGACACTGCTACTTTATGCTGGCAACACTGACACTGCTACTTTATGCTGGCAACACTGACACTGCTACTTTATACTGGCAACACTGGCAATGCTACTTCATGCTGGCAACACTGGCACTGCTACTTCATGCTGGCAACACTGACACTGCTACTTTATGCTGGCAACACTGGCAATGCTATCTGCTCTATTATTTAAGTAACTATTTATTCTATACTCATCTAACTTCTATCTTCTCTCTATCTCTTCTCTTCTCTTTATTCTTCTCTTTCTATCTCTCTTCTTTCTTTTCTCTTTTCTCTCTTCTCTCTCTTCTCTTTCTATCTCTCTTTATTCTTCTCTCTCTTCTTTCTTTTCTCTCTTCTCTCTCTTCTCTTTCTATCTCTCTTTATTCTTCTCTCTCTTCTTTCTTTTCTTTCTTCTCTCTCTTCTCTTTCTATCTCTCTTTATTTTTCTCTCTCTTCTTTCTTTTCTCTCTTCTCTCTCTTCTCTTTCTATCTCTCTTTATTTTTCTCTCTCTTCTTTCTTTTCTCTCTTCTCTCTCTTCTCTTTCTATCTCTCTTTATTCTTCTCTCTCTTCTTTCTTTTCTTTCTTCTCTCTCTTCTCTTTCTATCTCTCTTTTTATTCTTCTCTTCTTTCTTTTCTTTTCTCTCTTTTTCTCTTTTCTATCTCTTTTATTTTTTCTCTCTCTTCTTTCTTTTCTCTCTTCTCTCTCTTCTCTTTCTATCTCTCTTTATTCTTCTCTCTCTTCTTTCTTTTCTCTCTTCTCTCTCTTCTCTTTCTATCTCTCTTTATTCTTCTCTCTCTTCTTTCTTTTCTCTCTTCTCCCCTCTTCTCTTCTATCTCTCTTTATTCTTCTCTCTCTTCTTTCTTTTCTCTCTTCTCTCTCTTCTCTTTCTATCTCTCTTTATTCTTCTCTCTCTTCTTTCTTTTCTCTCTTCTCTCTCTTCTCTTTCTATCTCTCTTTATTTTTCTCTCTCTTCTTTCTTTTCTCTCTTCTCTCTTTCTCTTTCTTCTCTCTTTATTCTTTCTTTTCTTTCTTTCTTTCTCTCTTCTCTTCCTCTTTCTATCTCTCTTTATTCTTCTCTCTCTTCTTTCTTTTCTTTCTTCTCTCTCTTCTCTTTCTATCTCTCTTTATTTTTCTCTCTCTTCTTTCTTTTCTCTCTTCTCTCTCTTCTCTTTCTATCTCTCTTTATTCTTCTCTCTCTTCTTTCTTTTCTCTCTTCTCTCTCTTCTCTTTCTATCTCTCTTTATTCTTCTCTCTCTTCTTTCTTTTCTCTCTTCTCTCTCTTCTCTTTCTATCTCTTTTCTATCTTATATTTCGTCGTGTCTTTAAATGATATACGTCTATCTCCTTGATTATATCCTATAGGCCTATTCTATGCTGTGCTGTCTCATCTATTCTATATACTACGTCATTATATTCTATACACATCTATCTTCTATCTATCCCATTTATTCAATACTATATCATCTTATTCTAGACTTATTTACCTCCTATCTAGCCTCCTCTATTCTAGCCTATATCCTTCTAGTCTATTCAAATCTATCTTCTATCTATTCTATCTTCTATCTATTCTGTCTTCTATCTATTCTATCTTCTATCTATTCTGTCTTCTATCTATTCTATCTTCTATCTATTCTATCTTCTATCTATTCTATCTTCTATCTATTCTATCTTCTATCTATTCTATCTTCTATCTATTCTGTCTTCTATCTATTCTATCTTCTATCTATTCTATCTTCTATCTATTCTGTCTTCTATCTATTCTATCTTCTATCTATTCTGTCTTCTATCTATTCTATCTTCTATCAATTCTATCTTCTATCTATTCTGTCTTCTATCTATTCTATCTTCTATCTATTCTGTCTTCTATCTATTCTATCTTCTATCTATTCTGTCTTCTATCTATTCTATCTTCTATCATTTCTATCTTCTATCTATTCTGTCTATCTATCTTTTCTATCATTTCTATCTTTTCTATCTTTTCTATCTTCTATCATTCTGTCTTCTATCTATTCTATCTTCTATCTATTCTGTCTTCTATCTATTCCATCTTCTATCTATTCTGTCTTCTATCTATTCCATCTTCTATCTATTCTGTCTTCTATCTATTCCATCTTCTATCTATTCTGTCTTCTATCTATTCTATCTTCTATCTATTCTGTCTTCTATCTATTCTATCTTCTACCTATTCTATCTTCTATCTATTCTATCTTCTATCTATGCTGTCTTCTATCTATTCTATCTTCTATCTATTCTGTCTTATATCTATTCTATCTTCTATCTATTCTATCTTCTATATTTCGTATTTCATATCTTTGGTATTTTATATCTTCCTATCCTTTCTATATCTTTCCAATCTTATATCTTGTTTGTATATCTATTTCTATATACATTTCGTGGCGTGTTTAAGTGTGTGAGTGCGTGCAGGAATAATCCAATATATATCATTATAGATATTTTTACGTATGATAATCTTTTACTAGAAAATATTTTTACGTACAAAAATCTTTTACTAGAAAATATTCTTAAGTAAAATAACCTTTTATAACCTTTTTAAGTAAGTAAGAAGTGAGCTAGAAGTTATTTTTTAAGTTTAATAATCGTTTAAAATCATGTTTCACATTTAAAATTACGTATACTAATCTTTTGAACCACGTCAAGCCACGTGCATAGACTACAAACACTTAACCCCTTCACGCCCAGATCTTTCCTTTGCTATATAAAATCGTCTGTTGTTAGCCATAAAATTACGAAAACTATGTAAATATAGCAAATTAGTTAGTGGACAAGGATACTAAAAAGGTCATATCTATAAAATATTGCTTATAGTCACTAAAAATCGACTAATAGTACCCAAATTACAATGAAAATTACGTTCTGGGTCTCAAGGGGTTAAATCACACACAAAATAGTTCAGCATTTCTACACAACGTTCCGAAAAATTGATAGAAAAAAAGATAGAATAACAATTTCAACATAAAAGAAGAAGTAAATAAGCGGACATTTTTTTTTTTTTGCCCTTGGCCAGTCCTTTGTGAGGTAAAAAAAATTACAAGTGATGATGAGGAAACAGA
>JACEEZ010016417.1:0-16015 GCA_016584305.1 Chionoecetes opilio
CCCAACACCCTTTTTTCCTTTTCCTTCCTTTTTTTTTTTTTTTCTTACCCCCCCCTTTCCTCCCATTTCCCCCTTTTCCCCCCCTTTCCCCCCCCCCCCTTTTTTTTTTTCCCTCCTTTTCCCCCCCTTTTTTTTTAAATTATTTTTTATTAATAAATTTTATTAATTTTATTTTTTTTTTATATATATATATATTTATTTTATAAAAAATTTTATATATATATATATATATAAAATATAATAAAATAAAAAGAGAGAAGAGAGAAGAGAGAGAGAGAGAGAAAAGAGGGAGAGAGAGAGAGAGAGAGGGGAAAAAGGAGGAGAGAGAGAAAAGAAAAGGGGGAGAGAAGGAGAGAGAGAAAAGAGGAGAGAAGAGAGAGAGAAGAGAGAGAGGAGAGAGAGGAACACTTCCCTTAACAAAAAAAAATAACATTTTTCCCCGTTGAAATCTTGGAAAAAAAAGGGAGAGACAACGACAAACAAAAACGAGAGGGGGAGGGGAAAAAGGATTCCCCATGTGACGTAGCTCTGCCCCTGCGCGTGGGGATGACCCTTTTTTTTTAGTCGCCCGGGGGGCCCAAAGTTTCCTAAAAACCGTACCCCCCCTTTTCCCGGCCCGCTGTCATCGCGGGGGGTTTCGGGCCCGGGGTTTGGGGGCCCCTGAGGGCCTGGAGACGACCTGGTCGTCCCTTGGGTTTTTTGGGGCCCCTTTTTCCCTCTTTCTGCAAATTTTGCCTGCCCTTTTTCCTGTCTTCCCCCTTTTTTTCACCTCCTTCCCTCTTTTCTCTCCTCTTATACCTCCTCCACCCCCCCCTTTCCCCTCCTAAGGGGGTGAGTGCCGGCTGTTTGGGAATGGGGCTGGCTTGGGGTCAGTCATGAACGGCCCCAGGGTCCCCACGGGCAGGGGTAAAACCCTTGAAAACCTTTCCCCTTTAAACCCCTAAATGGGGGTTATGGGGGGGCTGCCCCGTTTTTTTCCCCCTTTTTTAAACCCAAAGGCTCCCCTTTCCCAAATGAGGATATTTAAAAAAACCTTTATAGGGGCTTCGGGGCCCGGCCCCTCTACCAAATAAACCCCTACTGGTTTTACCGACCCCCTGTTTCCTTTTTTTACTACGGCCTGGGAAAAACGATATGCCTCCCCCCAAATTTCGACCCACATAGTCAATTATTTTTCCCCTTAGCCCCTTAGGCCAGATCAAGAATCGATCCTCAGGAAACCGGGGGGGCACACTCCAGCCTACAAACCCCCAAACCCTTTTCCCCCCAAAACCTTCTTTCCATCCTTGCCCCCCTTTGCTCTACCCCCCCCAGATCCTTCCTCAACCCTTCCTCCTCTCCTCCTTCTTTGTCCTCCTCCTCATCCTGTGTACTACCCCCCCTTGCTCCTAACAACCCTTCTCCCCGCCGGGAGAGTTTCGGTCCCACGGCCCCTCCTCTTCCTCACGTCCACGCACACCCCCTACTTCTCTCCTTCCCCCCCCCTTTTCGACACTCTTTTTTGGTCCGGGAAGTGGGACCGTTTTTTCCCATCGTCCCCTAGAAACCCCCCCCTTCCTCTGCTAATGCCCTACGTTTCACGGCTTTGCCCCCAAACGGAAAAGTTGGAAGGTTGCTTCCTTAAAACCCGCCCCGACCGGTCCCCCCCCCTGGTGATTTTTGCCCAACCGGGGCCCCAAACTCATGCCCCTGCTCAACCTTAAAGACCTCGCGGAAACCCCTTTCCCGCATCATGCCCGCCCTTCCCCCCTTAAAAACCTGCACGGGAAAAACATTTTTTCCACCCCCTTTCGCGTTCTTGCCAGTCGATGAAAAACCAAATGGTCTGAGTGCGCGGATGTCCTCCTCGCCCTTTTTTGACAGAGGATTATGTCCCGGGGGGCATTTTAACGCTAAAAAAACCATCCCCCCCCCGGGGGCCGCCGCCCTCCCCAAACCAAAAAATTTGGCCAAAGCACTTTCAAAAGGCAAGATCCCCCTGTTTAGCATTTATGTTGCCGGGGTCCCTACTCTGTTAAACCTTCCCCACCCAAACCTCCCACCCCAGTGCCTGTCCTGCTGGCTTTTTGGCCCCTCCTGCCAAGACGGGCCGATCCTCTGCAAACTGCCCTTTTTTTTGGTTAAACCGGGGCCATGCTCGTTCCCCCTTTCCCCCCTGCAAAAAATCTCCCCACTTGGGGAAAACTGTAGGGGTTTTCCCAAAAAACATCTTTTTAACGGGGGTTTGCCCTGTCTAAAACCCCTGGGAATTTCAAAGGGGCCCTCCATCAGTTTTTAAAAAGGGGCTTAAACTTTTTTGGGAAACTCGCCGGGGAAGCTCGCCCCCAAAAGTTTTCGCCTACCCCAGTCCCCCATTTTTTTTTCCCCCCTTCCCACTTTTTTTGGAAATCCTCCACTAAAAACCCTCCTTTTACCCCCTCTTTTTCCCCTGTTTCCTCCCCCCCCAAAACTACTCGTCCTTCATTTTTTTTTCCTCCTGCTGCCCCCTTTTTCCCCCCCTTTACCAAAAGGGGGAAAAAGGCCTCTTTTTTGCTGTCCTCACCCAGAACTCCGACCTCAAACCCCCCCTTCCCGATCTCCCCCCCCCCCCCCCCTTTTTCCTAAAAAACGTTTTCCCCCCCCCCCCGGGCCCCCCTCCCCCGGGGGCCCAAACCCCCAAAAAGGCCCCCGGTTTGGTTTTTCCCCCCTTTTTTCCCCCCCCGCCTTCCCCTTCCCCCCCCGAAACCCCTTTCCACTCTTTCCCAAATAAAAAACCCTGGCCTCCCCGGTTTTTCCCCTCCCTGACTCTCCTGTTGAAAACCCTGGCTATGATTTGGGAGTAAACCCCGTCAGTCCCAAAACATATCCCCCCCCTGCCCTCTTTTCCCCAAAACCCCCTCCCTCATCCCCACCTTATTTTATATATACATATATATTTTTATATTAAATACCTATTTTATAAAATATTATATAATATATATAATATTATATATATTATATATATATATATATATATATATATATAATATTTAATATATTTTATATAATACCTATATATATATAAAATTTTATATATATATATATATATAAAATATATATTATTATATATATATATTTTATATAATAATATTATATATATTTTTAAAAATATATTTTTAATATATATTTTTATTAAATTTTAAAAAAAAAAATCTATCTATTTTTATAAAAATTAAAATATAATTTTTATTTTAAAATAAAATAAAATATTATTTTATATTTTATATATATTAAAATTTTATATATATATTTTATATTTTATAATTATAATATATTATATATATATATATAATATATATATATATATCTATATACACCCTTTTATATATATTTTAAAAATATAATAAATATATTATTTTTCCCTATTAATATATAATTTTCTATAATATAAAATATTTTTTTATATTTTATTTCCTCTATCATATTATATATTATTATAATATATACCCTATATATATATAAAAATCTTTATATATATATATATATATATACATATATTTTTTTATATTTAATTATATATATATTTTTTATATAAAATTTTATTTTATATATATATATATAATTTTATATATATATTTTATTTTATATATAAAATTATTTATATATACCTTTTATATATATATATATAAAATAAATTTTTGTATAATATATATTTTTTATTTAAAATAATATTTAATTATATATATATTATAATATTTAAATTTATATAATTATATTATATATAAAAATAAAAATATATATAAAATATATAATTTTTAAAATTTTTTATATATTTTTATATTTTTTATTTTAAAAATATATATTTAGATATTATTTTTAATATAATATATATTTATGTATAATATATATATATTATTATATAATATTATATAAAAATATATATATATTTTATAAAATTATATAATATATAAAAAATATATATATTATATATATATATATATATATATATATATATATATATTTTGTATATAATATATAAAATTTATTAATTTTAATATATATTTTTATTAATATATATATATTTATATTATAATATTATTTATTATTATATATATATATATATATATATATATCAAATTTTATATATATATATTAATTTTATATATATATAAAATATAAAATCTATATAGACCCTTTTTAAAAATATTTTATATATAATTTTATACCTTTTATATATATATATTTATTTTATAAAATATTTATTATATTATCCTTTTAAAATTTTATATATATATATATATATCATATATAATTTTAATATTATTAAAAATTATATACCTATATAATATATTAAAATAAAATAATCTACCCTTTATATAATTTTATAAATATAATATTTTTATAAACCCTATATATATATTTTATACTATATATTATCTTATATATATAAATATATATTTTATATTTTTAATTTTAAAATATAATTTTTATATTTATAGATATATAATTATTTTATATATTTTTATTTTAAAAATATATATATAACCCCATAATTATATATATAATTATATATATATTTATATATATATATATATTTTATATTTATATTATATATATATATAATATATAAAAAAATATATATATATATATATATATATATATATAAAATATTTTACTATATATATATTAATTTTTATATATCTACCTAAAATAAAAATTTTATATCCATAAATAAAATCTTTTTATCCCCAAAATATATAAAATACCTAAAAATATATATATATATATTATATTATTATATATACATAAAAATATACATAAAATATTTTAAAATATATATATTTATATTATACCTAAAATTTTTATATTATATATATTATATATATATTTTATATATATAAAATTTATATATATATATATTTTTATATATATTATTATATTCATATATTTTTTCTATTATATAAAATATTTTATAAAAAATTATAAAAATTTATATATATATAAAATTTTAAATATATATATCTATATGTATATATATTATATATATTCTTTTTATTTATAAAAGTATTATATAAAAATTAAAATTTTATATTTTTTTTTTTATAAAAATTTTTTTTTTTAATTTTATATATTACTTTTTTATATATATTGTATATTGTATAATTGTATATATATAACTTATATATATTAATATTATGGGGATTTGTAAAATTTGTATAATTTTTTATGTTTTATGTATTTTTATGTCTTATATATTTTTATATATATATATATATATTTTTATTTATTTTTCTTATATAATATTTTTTTTATATTTTTTCTCTTCTTTTATTTATAAATTCCCTTCATTTCCTTTTATACCTATCTACCCTTTTACCCTAATATATAAAATATCCCTTCTATATATTTTAAAAATTTTCTTCTTTATATATTTTTATATTAATATTTATTTTCTTTTTATATAAACTCTTTTCTTTTATATAATATATTTTATCTCTATAAAATTTTTTAAAAATATTTTATATATATATATATACCCTAAAAATATATATATTTTTAAGTATATATTAAAATATAAAAATTTTATATATTAAAATATTTTAAATATCTATATATATATATATATATCCCTATATATATATATATATATATATATCTTTTATATATATATTAAATATTTATTAATACTATATATATAATTAAAAAATAAAATATTTATATATATAATATACATATTAAAATATCATATATAATAATATTATAATATAATAAAATTATATATATATACATTATATAACATATATTTATTCCCCCCTATATTTTTTTATATATTATACATATATATATATATATATAATTAATTATATATATATTTTATTCTATATATTTATATTTATATATATAAATATCTATTATAAAAATAATCCTTTATATAATATATATATTTTAAATATATCTATGATTAATTATATATATATTATTTTCAAAATATATATATATAAAAAATTATAAAAAATTATATATATATATATTATATATTAAAATAAATATACATAACCTAATATATATATATATATATTAAATTAGATATATATAAAAAATATTATTTAAATTTTTATATAAAATATATTTTATATATATAAAATAAATATATATATATAAATTTTAAAAAAATATATATATATATTTTTATATATATAAATATATTATAATAAAAATATATTTTATAAAATTTATATATAATATTAAATTTTATATTTTTTATATATATATAATTTTAAATATATATAATATAAATTTTTATAAAAAAATATATATATATTTTATATTTTAATATATATATTTTAAAATTTTAATATATATAAATATATATTTCAATTTTAAAATAAATTATATAAATATATAAATTTTTATATATTTAAATAAATTATATATATATTTTATTTTTATAAATTTTATTTTTTTATATATATATATATATATATATAATTTTATTTTACTTATATATTATATATTATATATTTTTATATTTTTATTTTCTTAAAATATATTAATTATTTATAATTTTAATTTTTTTATATAAAATTAATTATATATATATCTAATTTATTAATTTATTATTATATTTAAAATATTATATTTTAATATATATATATATATATAATTATATTTTTATTTATTTATTATTTATTTTTTATTTTATATTTTTTATATATTATCTTTCTATAATTTTTTTATATATATTTATATATATATTTTATATAATTTTATATTTATATATATATTATATATTTTTTTTTTTATTTATAATTTATTAAAATTTTTTATTTTTGATTTTAATTTATATTTATTTTATTTTTTTATATTTATTATATTATTTTATAATTTATTTATTATATTTAAAATTTAATTTTATTATATATAATTTATATTTTATATTTTTATATTTTTATTTTATATACATTATATATATTTTATATATATTTTTTTTTATTTTTTTTATATTATATATTTATATATTTTTATATTTTTTCTTTATTTATTTTATTTTTTATTTATTTATATATTTTATTATATTTTATATATATATTATTTATAAAATTTTTATATTTATCTATTTTATTTTTTTTTTATTATTATTATATTATTATATTATATTTATTATATATATATTTATTATTTATTTATATTATATTATATATTATTATTATTTAATATATAATATATTTTTATATTATATTTATTTATATATATTATATTTATATTATTATTATTAAAATTTTATATTATAATATATTATAAAATTTATATTTATTTATTAATTTTATAATTATATTTTATATTAATTTTATTATATATCTCTTTTTTATTTTTTTATTAATTATTTTTTTTTTTTTGTATTTGTTTTTATGTTTTTTTTTTTTTTATAATTTTTATTTTTTTTTTTTTTTTTTATTTCTTTTTTTTCTATATAATTTATATATTTCCTCTATATTTCCCCTATTTCCTTTATTTTCCTTTTCCCCCTTTCTTTCTTCTATTGTTTATTTCTTTTCTTTCTGTTTTTTTTATTTTCTTTTTTTTATTATTTTTATATTTTTTTTATTTTTCCCCCCCTTTCTTTTTTTTTTTTAATTTTTATATATGTATATTATTAAAATTTTTTTTCTTCCTTTTTTTTTTTTTTTTTTTATTTTTTCTTTTTTTATTTTATTTTTTTTTTTTTTTTTATTTTTTTTTTTTATTTTTTTTATTATTTCTTTTTTTTTTTTTTTTTTCTTTCTTTTTTTTTATTTTTTTTTTTAAAATTTTTTTTATTCTTTTTTTTGTTAATTTATTTTTTTTTTTTTTTTTTTTTTTGGGTTTTTTTTTTTTTTTTTTTATTTTTTATTAATCTTATCTTTTTTATTTTTCTATTTTTTTTTTTTTATATTTTTTCTTTTTTTTTTTATTTTTTCCCCTTTTCCTTTTTTTTTTTTTTTTATTTGTTCTTTTTCCCCCCCTTTTTTTCTTTCTTTTATTTTTTTTCCTTCTTTATTTTCCTTTTATCTTTTTTCCTTCCTTTTCTTTTTTTTTTTTCCCTTTTTTAAAAATTTTTTTTTTATTTTTGTTTTTTATCTTTATATTTTCTTATTTTACTCCTTTTTCTTCCTTTTTAATTTTCTTCTTTTTTTCTTTTTTTCTTTTTTTTTTCGTCTCTTCTCTATTCTCTTCCGGTCTCCTCTCTTTTTTTTCTCTTTCTTCTCCGGGTCTCTTCCCCCTTTTTCCTTTCTCTAATTTTTTCTTTCTTTTCTCTCTCCTCTTTTCCTTTATCCCCTCTTCCCCTTTTCTCTCGGTCTCTCATCTCTTTTTCTCTTCTCTCTCCTCTCCTCTCCTCTCTCTCCTCTCTTTTCTCTATTCTCTCTCTCTTTCTCTTTCTCTCTTCCCCTCCCCTCTCTCTTCTCTTTTTTCTATCTCTCTCCTCTCTCTCTCTTTTCTCTCTCTCTCTCTCTCTCTCTCTCTCTTCTCTCTCTTTTCTTCTTCTCTTCTCTTCTCCCCTCCCTCTTCTCTTCTCTCCCTCTCTCCCTTCCCCTCCTCTATCTTCTCTTCCCTCCCCCTCCCTATCTTCTACCCTCCTTTCTCTCTCTCTCTCTCCCCCTCCCTCTCTCCTCTCTCCCCCTCTCCTCTCTCTCTCCTTCTCTCTCTCTCTTCTTCTTCTCTTCTTCTCTCTCTTTCTCTCTCTTCTCCCTCCTTTTCATTTTTCTCCTCTCTCTCCCTTTTCCCTCTCTCTCTCTCTCTCTCTCCCCTTCCTTCCCTCCCTCCTCTTCTCTCTCCCCTCTCTCCCCTTTTCCCCTCTCCCTTTTCCCCTTTTCTCCCCTCGTTTTCCCTCTCCCCTCTCTCCCCCCTTCTCCCCCTTCCTTTTTTCCCCTTCTTTCCCCTTCTCCTCTTTTTTTCCCCCTCTCTTTTCCCCCCCCTTTTCCCCCCTCTCCCCCTTCTCCCCCCCCTCTCCCTTTTTGCCCCCAATTTCTTCCCTCCCGCCCCCCTCCTCACCAACCCCTTTTCACCCCCCCCCGGGGGGCCCCCCTGGGGCCCATTTTTCTTTCCCCCCTCCCCTTTTTGGGCCTTTGGGGGGGGCCCTTTTGGGGGGGGGGCCCCCGGGGCCCCCCCTTTCCCCCTCTGGCAAATGGGCCGGGGGGGTTTTTCGGGGGGGGTTCAAGGGGAAATTCTTCCCCCCCCCCCCCTTTTTTCCCCCCCAGGGGGGAAAAAAAGGGGTTTGGGGGGAACAAAAAGGGGGATTTTTGGGGGTCCAAAAAATATTTTTTCCCCCCGGGGGGGGGGCCCCCCCCCTTCCTCCTCCCATTAACCCCTTCAACGTTCCCTCTTTCTTTCGGGACCCCGTAAAAGGTTTCCCTTTCCAAAAGGGGTTTTTCGGGCCCCTTTCCTCCGTTCCCCAAAAATCTTCCCCTCTTCAAGGGCCAAAAACGCCCCCCCACCTGGGGGGGGTTTTCTTTCCCCCCAAAAAATTTAAGGGGTCTGCCTTTTTACTTTTATTTCTAGGCGGCCCCTTTTTTAAAACTCCCATCTCCTCTTAAAATCCATCCCCACTCCCTTCGGTTCTCCCCGGGCAAAACCGGGGGGTCTTCCTTTCTTTGGGGTTCCCCCCCCTTTCCGCGGGTTTTTGGTTGGCTTTTTTCTTTTTCCTCTGCCTTCCCCCCTCCCCCCCAAAATCCCTTTCCCCTTCCTTTTTTCCCCCCTAAACTCTTGCGGGGGGCTCTCTAAAACCCCCCTTTTCCCCCCCTTTAAAAAAACCCCCCCTTGTCTACTCCCCTTCCCCCCCGGGGGGGGGTTTTTTCCCCCCCTTTTTAAAAAAAGGGGGGCTAAAAATTTTGGGGTCTTTTTCCGGGGGGGGGTTGGGGTATTTTTCTTTTTTCCCCCTTCTATCTTCTTCCCCCCCCCCCCCCGGGCCCCTTTTTTTGTTCAGGGGGGGTACTCTTCTTCCCCCTTCTCTCCCCTTCCTTTTTGGTCCCCCCCCTTCCCCTTAAATTTTTCTCCTTCCTTCCTAAAAAACGGGGTCACACCCCTCTAACCCCCTTCCCGTCAATTTCCTCCCTCCCCCCCTTTCTTACCCCCCCTCTTCCCCCCCTCCCCTTGGGGGGGGGGTTTTGGGGGGGGGGGGGAAAAAAAAAAAAGGGGCAAAACGGCTTAGAAAAAAGGGGGGGGGGCCCCCCCCTCTCCCGGCTCCAGGCCCCTCCCCCCCCCCCCCCCAACCCCCCCCATACCCCCTCGGGGTTTTTCCCCAAATTTTTCCCCCCCCCAAAAAAGGCCCTCCCCCTCTCCTTTCTCTCTCTCTCCTCTCCTTTTTCCCTACTTCTCTCCTCCTTTTTCCCTTTTCCAACCTGTTATTTTTCTTTCTTTTCTCTTTTCCCCCCCCTCCCCCTCTCCCTCCTCCCTCCCCCCCCCTTCTCCCTTTTCCTCTCTTCCTCCTCTCTTCCCCCCCTCCCCCCCTTTTCCCTCTCCTTCTCTCCTCTCCCCTCCCCCCCTCCTTCTCCCTCCCCTTTTTCCCCCCTCTTTTCTATATATAAAATTATATATATTTAATAATATTATTATTATATATATATAATATATATATTTTTAATATATAAAAGAGAGAAGAAAAATGGAAAATGTAAGGTGGTGGGAAGGGGAGGGTGTGGTGGGGGTAGAGGGGATGAGGGGGGTTGGGGGAGGGGAAAATGGGGGGCTGTAGTTAAAGGGGAGGAATACGAGAATAGGAGGAGGGGAGGGGGGTTGGGGGGTTGGGGGGAAAGGGAAATTTTTGTGGGGGGGTTTTCGGGGGTTTCGGGGAAATTTCTTTTTTTAAAATAAAAATTATCCCCTTTATTTTTTTTTAAATTTTTTTTTTGAATTTTCCTAGGGTATATTAAAGAGTAGTTTTGGGGGGGGGGCCAAAAAAAAAGGGGAAGAGTGGGGGGAAAGAGGGGGGTTGGAAGGGTAGGAAGGGGGGGTTAAAAGGAGAAAAAAAAAAAGGGGAAAAAAATTTATTTTTTGGAATAGGTAAAAAAAAGAGGTGGAGGGAAAAAAAGGAAATGGAGGGGAAATGAGAAAAATTGGAGGGGGGGGGGGGAGGAAAAGATAATAGGGGTGTGGGAAAAGATGGGAAAAGGGGGTAAAATGAAGGAAGAAAAAAAAAAAAAGGAAAAGGAAAAGGGCAGGGGCCACCCCGCACCCTCTCCCCCCCCGGAAACCGGCCCCCGGGGGGGGAGCCAGAAGGGATGTTCGAAAACCCCTTTTTCCCACACCTAAAACCCCCCTTTCCTTAGGGGAAGCAAAAAAAACCTCCCTGGTAGGGTAAACCTCGGAACCTATTCCCAGAATGACCTTACATCATCCCCCAAATTTACAAACTTTTTTCCCAAAATCCACCCAGGCTTTTTTGGGGGCATTTCAACTTCTCTTTTTTCCCCCCTTTTTAAATTAATTTTTTTTTTAAAGATTTTTTTAAGGAGTTTTTGTTTTTAAAAAAATTTAAAGCCTTTTTGAGTATTTTTGGTGGGGTGTTTGGGGATAGGATTATTTTTTTAGGGGCCCCGGGGGGGGAAAATCTTTTTTTTATCGGCCCCCCAAATTTTCCCTCCCCCCCCCCCCCCAAATCATATTTTTAAAATCACCCTTATTTGGGGGACCCCCGGGGAATTGATTTAGAGAAGGGACCGTGTATAACATCTCCCAAAATCAAAATTTTTAAAAAAATAAAAAAAAAAATCCTTCCCAAACCTACCGTGGGGAGGGGGGTTCCCGCCCCTCAAAAGTTAGGGAAAAACCCGCCGGGCATCCGCCTCACCTGTGCCTTCCTAAAAGGACTTTAGCTCCCCTGCCTCTGATAGCACCATAGTTTCACCAGGGATCATAGGATTCCTCAAGGGGTTCTCGCTCCCCCATAAATTTACCAAAAACATCTATTTCCTTTGGTGCTGTATCACCTCACGGCCTCATCTGATCGTCGTACGGTTTTCCCCCTAAAGGGGCGATCTACTGGCGATCTTTTACTTTCCTAACTTAATCTTTGGTCATCCCCTTTAGGGGTTTCGGTGAAACCCTTTCTGTTGGCCTTGACTATCAAAAACTTTTGATAGAGTCTGGGACAAAACTTTAATTTTCAAAATACCCTCATTTGGTTTCTATCCTTTTCTCTGTACCCTTTATTTTAAATTTTTTCCCTTTTAAAAAGTTCTATTGCAAATACTTTGACGGTTGTTCTTCTCCAAATCTACAAAATGGTGTTCCCCGGGTTTTTGTCCTATCCCCACTCTCTTCTAAATTTTTTATTAAAGTCTTCTAATCTCTCAAACCCTATCCCTCCTACCTTATGATTCTACCCTGCATTTTTTCAACGTCGTTTTTAACGTCTAAATCAACAGGAAAATAAGTGATTCACGGAGGATGCCACCGAGCGCCTAGCTTCTGATCTTTTTATAATTTTTTTGATTGGGGGGAAAGCAAAATTATTTTTTTCAATGCCTAAAAAACCCAAATTTCTTCACCAATCTACTCGACAAAAACCACCAGTAATATCCCCTCTTTTAAATGACAGTCAACTGTCTCCTTTTTCTACAATGAAAATTCAGGCTATCCTTTACTAAAAAATCTAACTGGAAAACTCCTCTCATCTTTGCTAAAAAAAGCTTCTAAGAATTAAGTGGCGTGGCGTCGCGTCCTTTTGTTTTTTCCCCCCATTGCTTGCTCTCTAAGGGGCCCTTTCCCCCATGTATGGGTAAAGTCCCAGTTTGGGGAGGATCCACTCATACGCTCTCCTAAAAAGGGGTTAGTCAAAACTTTTTGTCTCATCAAATCCTCTCCTCGACTGACTGTCCCTTTAATCTTTTAATCACCCCGCAATGTTGCTTCTCTTCTCTCTTCTACCGTTATATTCATCTCACGGGTCTTCTGAACTTGCTAACTGCAAAGCCCCCCCCATCCCGCTCCTCGCTGCACAAGCTTTCTACTCATTCTCATCCCCATTCTGTCCACTTCCTAAAGCAAAAGTTAAACAAATCTTTACTCTTTCATCCCCTTTTATGGAAACTCTGGAACTCTCTTCCTGTTTAAATTTTTCAAATTTCCTATACTTTAATCTTTTCAAAAAAAGAGTAAAAAGACACCTCCCCAAATAAATTGGCCTACCCCTCTTTTTTTATTTTCTTTTCTTACTGTCTTCTTATAGGGGCTGGCAACTAAGCGGGCCTTTGTGTTACCCATTATTTTTGTGGCCTTGGCAGTGCCTTGTGATTAAAAAAAAAAAAAAAAAAAATAATTAAATTTGCTGCTCTGCTGCTGCCGACGGCCGCCTGCCAGACGTGGATGAGTCCCCTTTCTTTATTTCATCTCTTTCCCATATATAGAAGTTCCATCCAAAAGCAATCATATGTCTACATTCACCAGAGAAATGAATTTCATAGCATAACAAGCAATAATAACGGTCTGGAGACTTCCTACCTTTTTCTAATACAGTCCCCCAGCAGTCGTTTTGGGCCCTCTGTACGTTTCGACCAAAAATGCACTTTTCCCACTGTGGGGTTCCCGTTTTCGACAAAACGTCAGACTTCCGACCAAAAAAATCCATAAAGTGTTTTGTGGCTTCCCCCCCCCCGGGGTTTGCTTGTCGGGCCTGGATCTTTACCTCAACTTTACGTCCTGCGTCGAGGGGTCTCTTTTGTTTTCCCCCGTAGGTTTTTACCTACTTTATAACCAAGGGAAGGGGCATGGTATCAAAAGATTTTCTTTCGGGGTATCGGGGGCCTCCCGTAAAGGGTGACCTCAAAAGATTCACCTCAACACAAAATTATATCTACGGTCGTACTACCACCCCAACTCCAAAACCTGCCAAAAAAAAACTTTCTCGTCCCTTCCCGTCCTTCACCTCCTCCTCATCGTGTGCATGTCTTTCTACCCCCCCCCCCAAGTATTTTTTCACATCCATGACCTTGTACACTCTTCCCAGGGTTATACCTCCAGCGGGTTTCGACGCGATAACGTGGCTACAGTAGGTCAGGCTCAAAAGTTTCACCAAACGTGGGAAGGGGAAAAGCGCCTGTTTTTAACGCAGCACAGATTACTCTGGGGGGTCGTAGTCCCCTTTTTCAGCAACTTGTGTTCCTTCCATAGTTGTTGCTTGTAATTTTTTTTCATTTTTACCCAAAAGGAATGGCCAAGGGGACAAAAAAAATAGGTAACAAAAAGTCTGCTTAATTGCCAGTCCTACGGCAACAGTAAGCGAAAACAGAAAAATGGGGTGGGCCAGTTTAGTCGGGGGTGTCTTGTCACTTCTCTCGTGAAAAGATTTTAAATCGTAAAAAAAATTTGGGAAAAATGAAACAGGGAAAAGAGTTCACGAGTTCACCCTGAAAGGGATAAAAAATAAAAATATTCATTAACTCTAATCTGGAAAGGACCCTAATTAGGGATAGAATAATAAAAGCTTGTGAGCGAGGCCAGGGAGAGGGAAGGCATGCAGCAGTTAGCAGGTTCGAAGAACAGTGAGCATGGAAAAAACGGTGAAGATAGCAAGAGTGCAACATTGCGGGGGTGATTTAAAGATTGTAAATCTGTGAGCGAGGGTACTTGATGGGCGAAAAACTTTTGAATCATCCTGTTTAGAGAACTGTATAATGGTCCCCCCCAACATATAAGACTACCCCTACTGGGGGGGATAAGACCCCGTACAGAGCAAGCAACTAAAGGGGGAAACAATGGACGCAGACGCCACGGATACCCAAAATTCTTTGAAGCTGTTTTTAAAACATGAGATGAGTGTGAGATTTCCAGTTAATTTTTTAGTAAATGAAGTCCAAAAATTTTCATTGTTGAAGGGAAAAAGTTGGGAAACATTTTAAAAGAGGGATAATATCTGGTAGGTTTTTTTCTAGTAATAGGTGAAAAACTGGGGTTTTTGGGCATTGAACAAAACACGGTTTTCTTTGACCCAATGAAATTTTTTAGATTTCAGAAACAGGCGCCAGTGGAATCTCTCCGTGAAAAACTTATATATATTCCTGTTTAGTTGAACGATTTTAAACGCGTTGAAAATGCGGGTAGAATCACAGCGAGGATGGATAGGGCTTTGAGTTAGATTTAAAGATCATTACTGAACAATAGAAAAAAGTGGCTGATAGGACAGTATCCGAGAAACACCCTAAAGATAGACTTGGGAAAAACAAAGTCCGTCTACAGAGTTGCAATATAAAGGTTTTTTAAAGAAACTTAAAATGAAAGGGACAGAGAGAAGGTAGAAACCGAATGGGGTATTTTGGGAAAATTTAAAATTTGTGCACACCTATCAAAGCTTTGGGTTGTCAAGGGCAAAATCAAAACTTTACGAAACCCCTAAAGGGGATGACCAAAATTTTTTAGGAAAACTAAAAGATCGCCAATAGATCGCCCCTTTTCGGAAACCGTACTGACGATCAATATAAGATTTGAGAAAAAAGTGCTTAAAATCTTCTTGTTAAAAATTGTTAAAACTTTAGAAAGGCGGAAGTGAAAGCTCAGGGCGGTAGTTTGAAGGATTTAACTGTCACCCTTCCTATAAAAAGGGTTTGGTGTGAGCAAACTTCCAGCAAGAAGGAAGGTGGGAAAAATAGACAAAAAGGAAAAGTTTTACTAGGGAGGGGGCAAGCACAAAATCACATTTTTGAAATAATAGGGAGACTCCGTCGGCCGAAAGCCTTCCGACTCTAGGCCATAAAGGGGAAAGAAAACATCATTACGAAGGTTTAATAACAGACATAAATAGTCCCCGATGGTGGGGAGAAGGGGAACAAACCCTTCATCAACCAGAGGGGAATTTTCAGCAAACTTTGGGGAAGATTTTAGTTTTGAATAGATGAAAAAGCTTTGGAACCTCTGACTTCCTTGCTTTAAGGTTTTTTTTTTTTATTTAATGGGAAATTCCCATTTTTTTTCAAACCCCTTTTTTGGGGGGGGTAAAAAGGCCATGGGTTTTTTTTAAACCCCTTTAAAGTTGTTTTTTTTAAAATTTTAAAAAAAAAATTTTAAAATTTTCCCCCTTTCCCCTTTT
>JACEEZ010016418.1:0-30166 GCA_016584305.1 Chionoecetes opilio
CAATACTGTTTCTCTGTTTGCACCTGAATACATCACACTGAACACAATTCCTCTGGCGGTGTACGGCTCCACCTCCCAACCTTCTCCCTTTGAGGTTGTGAGACATGAAACGCAGTCTAGTGAAAGATTCACGTTGATAATCGGGAAATATACACTTTACTGGTTTAATATCGGGTGCACTGTCATAGTCGGGTTCATATCAGTATAGTTCGTTAGCTTTGTTGCGCCCCTGTGCCTTTTCACGTACGGTTTCTGTTATTTTTCCTAATGGGTTTATATTAGCATTCCCACACTTCTGTCAAGGAATCGAGCTCCAGGCGTTTTCGCTTCACTACATATACGGTACACAAGGTGGAATGGTTCATCAAAATCTATACGAACACGTTTCGACTTCACGAAACTAGACCTCTTTTTTCAATTATTGTCTGGACTGGAGGGATGCCTGCCTCCACCATACACAGGTTTATACTCGGTTTCTTCGAACACCCAGTAAACACTTAATCAGTTTATTGTACTGCCTTTCTATTCTTTTTATTTATTCGTCAGCCACGATTTCGGAACCATATAACAATGACGTCGTCACGGCAGCATCAAATACAATTTCTTTTGTATATAAACGGCATCTGTGTTTTACTAGCACAAAATATTGAAAAATTATTCCAAATTTGGCTTCAGATGCATTTTCATGCCGCGCCATAGCTGACTCATTTTTTCCCCGAGTCAGTGCACCCCCGCACCAAGTTTACAAATATTCAGGGGCATAATCCACACTCACTCCACCACTTGACAAAGATCGCCTGTCACATTCCTGGCCATTAATTAAAAGATCTGGTTTCTTCGCTTAATTACCATGCCACTTTCGCTGCAAAATTTGACACACAATATCGAGCTTCTTTTCACACATTTCTCGACTTGTGGGCTAGTATAACCGTGTCGTTCATCAACAAACAAAGATGCAGACTACCTAGAAAACCATCGATTCCCACTGTCTTTAACATGCGTACCATATGATCTACGTATATCTAAATAATATAAGCGAAAGTGTGTCTGTCTGTGTGTCCCCGGTAGGTGCCGCCCCCTGTGGCGGATCCCATCATATGGCACAGTTTTGTTTTCCAGGTTGACCAGGGGAAGGGTTTTAAGGCCACTTTGGGGATGATCCGATTTTTTTTTTTTTTTCTTTTTTTAGTAGCCTATTAAACGAGAATTGTGAAAAAAAAAGTGGGTTGCGAGAATTGAGGAAACCTTGATGTAGGGTGATGGGTAATGGGTGAGTGAATGGGTGGGGTGACGGGTAAAGGGTGTGGGGTGATGGGTGGGGGTGATGGGGTTTGGGGGTGATGGGTTGGGGGGGATGGGTGGGGGGTAATGGGGGGGGGTGATGGGTTGGGGGTAGTGGGTATGGGTGAGGAATAGGTGGGGGGGGATGGGTAATGGGTGAGTGAATGGGTGTGTGGTGATGGGTAATGGGTGAGTGAATGGGTGTGTGGGATGGGTAATGGGTGAGTGAATGGGTGTGTGGTGATGGGTAATGGGCGAGTGAATGGGTGTGTGGTGATGGGTAATGGGTTTAAATGAATGGGTAGTGGTGATGGGTAATGGGTTTAGTGAATGGGTGGGGGTGATGGGTAATGGGTGAGTGAATGGGTTGGCGTTAATACATACTACCATTTCTACATCCATGATTTCAGGAAAGTTAGAAGGGGCTATCTGGAGAGTCTGTGTTTGTGGGCCTTCGGCCCACCAATAGCCCTCCGCGGAGCTAGCCAAAAGTCCGCCCGGAGGGCGGCTTTGTGGCTAGTTACAAATAATAAACAGCTCGATGGAGCCCCCTGGCGAACGCCAATAGATGCATCAGACTGCTGACCTTAAAATATTCTTTGTGCACACTACATCTTTTGTATTGCTCTGATCATAATTTTTCCACATCCTAAGGCCTTGAGCGCTCTATCAGCTTCGATCGGGGGACCCTATATAAGCTTTGCTAGAATCTATAAATAACACATATAATTTTGCTCTCTTATACACTGCATAATCACATATTAATCTTAAGTTTACAATCTGTTCAAAACAGCCTCTGCTTTTTTGAGCCACCTGTTTGACATTTATCTACATTACTCCACAATTTCAACCTATTAAGTAATAACGAGTCATAAATCTTGGCAAGCGTATCCATAATGCTAATTCCTCTATTTTAAAAAACGATTACCTGATTTAAACACCACCACCAACTTACTATAACACCAATTTAGCGGGTAACTCCCACATGTAAACACTATTTTAAAAAATAGTCAATAAAAACATGAGCCATGACACTGGTAACTTTCTTAAAATATCTTGACACACTCCACTGTAGCTATCTTTTATTTACATTCATACCATCTAAGGCCTGGTCTAGTTCAATGGGTTTTGAAAGGATCTCTAACACAGGTATATATGGCACATTTTTCTACGTTCTCATTTTCAAGATTTCCTATGTTTAGTGGTTTCAGTAAATCCTCAAAAGGGTTTTTTAAATTGTTCCTCTGTCGGCTGTTCAAATACATGGCCCTTTTCCAACACCTCCTTTCCAGTTTATGGATTTCCAAATCAATTTACTGTCTTTGGGTATCCAACAGTCTTTTCCATCGTTGATGTGCTTCGTCCCATACCGTAGATAACAGTAAAAGTCGCCACCTGCAGTGAAGTCGCCAGGCGCCAAATATTACGAATTATCCCATCACTACTGCTGTGTATGTGCCACTGAAGATGTTACACAGAAAGTTTATATAATGACTGTATAATCTACCCTGTTTCAGCGTTGTTTTTATGCTTTGTATCTGCAAATTAAACTGTTGCGCATTTTGCTTCTCACGTTTTTCTTCGCACGACGACAGACAGCAGCTGATGCCCTTTCGGGCGGCAGGACACAAAACTGCCAGATCTTTCAAACTTGAATAGAATTTGTTTTCACGTTGGCGGGGAAATTTTTTTATATATCCAAGCATCTTCCGCAACTAATATATATAGATTTGTTTTACTTACCTCTAATTTCCCTGAATTCCCCAGAGTGGCGACTCAACTGTTGGGTTAAAATACTAGCTGGCGACTTTACTGTAGTAGGTATAGTGAGGTCGCCACTCGGTTTTATTTTAGTAATTTGTTCATTTTAGCCCTAATATGACACAGATGAAGACCCCAAAATGACACACGACTTTCCAGATAGACCCTTCAAACTTTCCTGAAATCATGATTTGTACAAATTTAAGTATTACGCCACCACACTTCGTAAATAACAAAGAAAACGTAGAACTGGCGACTTCACTGTTATCTACGGTAAATGCTGGGCAGAAGGTTGTTGTCTCGTGAAGTCGGTGGCAGCTTCCATCATGAACGCGGCAGCCTTCCGAGAGTACAGTATCCACGTATACACCCTCGCCGTCCAGCGCTACCTCTGACGGTGCTACTTTGCTGCAGTGCGGTCACCAGGAGTTCCATGTCAAACATCCTTGTAACTAACGCTCTTCTGTAGTTTTTTATGCTGGTCATTCAATCTGTAGTGCGACTGTCCAAGCGAGGATGCTCTCTGTAGTAACTGAGACGCTGAGACAGTTTTTCCGGCTACAATTGTTTAAGGTTTACAGACAGATCGGGCATGGTCAGAACCTTGAACATCTTGTCGTATATTTATGTCTTTTATCAGGTCAATGCATTCACTTTTTACGAGACATAAATCGATTTCCGAGATCCATGTCTGACGCCTTTTGAAGGATATAAGTCACCCCCCAGCTGTCTTCCACCGCAATAGAGGTGGTTCGCCATGACCATTGAGTTGTTATGACAAATGTTCAACAACGTTCTACCGTGGTTGTTTACAGTTTAATCTTGAATACCTCTATATTCGTAATATTGACTATTGTCATTTTGTTAAGCATAGCACACCAACTCGTGCATTCAAATCACCCATCATAAAATCTTTCTCGAACTCTGCTTTATGGAGCGATAGCACCAGAGAGCTTCACCGAGGGGTTTGGCACTGGGGGCGATAAAAAACATGGCGCCCCCATTTTGTTTTCATGGACGACCCCCCAACCCTGCGGTTGGTGCCCGCCTGACAGTCCCCCCGTGCAGAGGGGGGGAATCGCTCCCCCTTTTGGTGTTTTTGGAAGGGGTGAAAAGGGAAGGGGGGAGAGGGGGAAAGGGAAAAGGGATATAGAGAAGGAAAGGAGGAAAAAGGAGTAAGGGGGGAAATTTGGGAGGGATGAAGAGAGTCAGAAGAGGTACTGACAGGAAGAAATAGGAAAATCAAAGAAGGGGGGGAATTCCTAAAACTCTCCCCATTCCCCAAATCACCACAAACCCATTAAATCACCCTTCCCCATAACCCCCCACCCATTCACTAACCCATTTCCCCATCCCCCCCACACCCTTCGCTAAACCCCTTTTCCCTTGTCTAGCACATTCCCTTTTTGGTTTAAAAACCAAAAATAAACCCTTTTCCCCTCACCCCCAAACCCTTTCACTCCCCCATTACCCAAAACCCCCCCACTGGGGTTTACGCCGTATTTAAAAAAAATTTTTTTTCTCAATTTGGCATCCCCAATTTTCCCTATGTAAAATAGGAAGGGAATTTTAAGACGTTTTTATCGTCTCCATTTTTGCTTTTGAGCAATTTTTACTTTTAAAAATCGCACTTTTATTTGAAACCCTTATCGAATAACTTAAAATGAGTACGCAGTGCCCGGGTTTGGTCCTTTTTATTGCTTTCATGCCCAAATATGATTCCAAAGGGACTAGCGGGAAAGCTCTTTCTAAATTCATTTGGTTTTCGGAATTTACATCCCCGGGGGCCCCAAAAGGCCCTCTACGTTGGCCTCGAACGTGTCTATCATGCCCTTCTTAGACCTAAAAGCGGGAAAATGGTCCCCCGGTGGGGGGCCCAGACCCCGGGAATAAAACCCGCTCTGGCCTGCCGGCCCCACCACGCTCCCGCCCCTCTGTCACCTGTTTCCCACGCCTCTTTCGGTGCTCGGGAAGTGGATAGAGAACCCCGGAACCTCGTACGGCTTGACCAGGATCTTCTGGATCTGATCCCCGGACATGAACAGGTAATGGGGGGCTCGTGCACCTGGCCCGGCCCGCCAGCTGATCAGTGTCTGCAAGCTGGTGGCTGCCCAAGTTTCAGCTTGGGTGTGTTTTCCCAAAATTTTTACCCTGGTTTCCCAAAACTCTTCGCCACCCCTTCCGTTTAAAAATCTGGGTCACGGCAAACCCCTGCGGTCTTTCCTCACTCTGACCGCCATCAGCGAGAGGGGGACACATTCTGAGTGTGCAAACCCCTGCCCCTGTCCCCACGTAGGTCCCCGCTTTTTTGGACCTTCTTGGGCTGCGACCTCACCCAATCTGAGCCTTGGAAAAGATGTGTTTGGGGCCCGCCCTAGTCTGGGGGAACCCTTGATTTCGTAAAAGGTTTGAAAGTACACCTGCAGGCAGTATTTTGCCCTAGGATTTCCGGGGTTTGTTTTTTGGCCAGCCCGTCCATGCTTTCTGGTCCCATGTAAACGAGCGACGGGGCTGTGGTGAGCCTTGGAGGGGGCCCCCTCCCACACTTGATCCCCTTTCAGCTGGGCGGGAAACGCCCCGCTTAAACAGGTCCCCCTATTCTACATGGCTGCTTTTCAGGAAACAGAGGGATTTGGTTTTCCCGTGGCGCATCCAAAAATTTGTGATGCCAGGGGGACTTGGGGGTTAAACCCTTGAAAAAACAACCCTGCCAAATTTGGGGATGTTTGGATAAAAAAGGGTGAAAAAGACCCTTGGGAACCCCACCAGTTCTCACCCAAACGAAAATAATTTTTCGTAAAACTTAAAAGATTATGATGATCAATAATTATTTTAGTGTTTAACTTTTTCCCCCTGGGGGGTTTCCCCCTGGTAAAGGTCCCGGGCCGATGCCATGGCATCCTCCCGGGCCCCTCCTCAGTTGTTAGGTCGCAGCCCCAGGTACGCAGGTCGGAGAGGGGGGCGTAAACGAAAAGGTCCTGGGGGAAAATCCAAAGGGGCCAAGGAAAAGCAGCAGCGGGGGCCCGGAAAAGTCAAACCGGGATGCTTGTCAGCGCCTTTCCGGACTGGCTTGTGTTTCTTTTTGGCAGTGGCCTGTCCAAATACTGCATAAAAGGGGGTGCCGGGGCCCCCCAAACCTCTCCCTGAGCATTTGGTCTCCCAAAGAAAAGGGGAAGCCCCTGTTGTTTCCTGCCCCCTTTTTTTTTCCTTTTTTCCTTTGTTGGGGGGAAAAAAACGACTCCTCCTTTCCCATCCCGAATCCGGGGGTCTTCCCCCTGGCCCGGGCCTTTTGCTCCTGCAGCTAAGACGTCTGTTTTTCATCTTTCTGTTTCTGCTTTTTTCAGCTTGGGCCCCCTTTTTAAACTGTTTTATCTTTGCTGTTTTTCCCCTTGTTATGCGTCTCATTCTTCCCTACCCTGTCATCATCTTTTGCACTCCCCTCCCCAACTTTGATCCTCTGGTATACAGCCACTCCAGGTCTAAAGTAGGGATTTTGTTTGGCCAGGGAGAATTCCCATCCCCACGGGGCTCTCGCGTGGCCCGGGGGGGGGTTTTGGAGCATTTGGGGTTTTCCGGGCCCCTTTACAGAGGAAGATCGGGGGAGGGCGGGCCCGTTTTTGTAAAACACCCCTGTCCTATTTTTCTCCACAAATTTCCTTTTACTGCTTTAGTTGCTCTTTCTCTCACCATTCACTAACCTTTTTTCCAAAAAATTTCTTTTCCTTCTGGTCACGGACCGGTCAAAAAACAACCACTGGAGGGGGGAAAAATGGGCGTTTGATTTTTCCACTGGGCAACACCAGGGGGGTCAGATCCTTCGCAATGCCCTCCCCGGGGCCCCCCCGGCTTGTCAACCCCTCCCGGAGGCCGCTGAGTTTTTGGGAAAGAAGGTTTCCCCCTTTTCATCACGCCGCGATACGAAAGGCACCTACTCTCAGAAAAATCCGCCTCCCCCCAAACCCAAAGGCGGCCAACTTGGATCCAGAGCTCTTCTAGTTGGGGGCCCTTGGGCCCATTTGGGTTTTTACAAGGAAAGCCATCCTGAAAAAGACGTCAAGAATTGATGATGGGTTGCAAATGAAGCCGTTATTTAGGGGGGCAAAAGCAAATTTTTTTGCAAAATAAATAAAAATTTCCCTTTTTGCATAGCAAAAAGTCTCAAACCAAAAAAGTTGAAAGGACAAACCACCCAAAAAATTAAATTTTTTACAAAAAAAAACATCCTCCCAAAATTCGAAATATTTTTATATTTCACTTTTCATTGGCCCATGGCGTACCCTCCCGAGACCACCGAGAGTATTTTTAAAAGCCCTCATAAGGGCATTTTCTTTGTGTGTTTTTCGGTTTTTTTTTTTGATAATATTATAGGAAAAAAACCCTTTCCGAAAATAACAGTTAAAATTTTTTTATACTGATAAAATTTTATTTGGTAGGTAAACTTTTACGGGGAGCGGAACGGGTTGTTCCTTTTGGTGTGGGCGTCACGGGCGGGTTTCCCCCAGGCCTTATATCTCGGTGGCCACGACCCTACCCCCCCCCCCATTCCCCTCCCCCCTTTCCCCCTCCCCCCCACCCTTCATTAAACCCCCCCTTACCCATCACTCCACACCCCCTTTTACTCACCCCTTTCCCCCTCCCCCAAACCCCCCACCTATTTCCCCCACCCATTCCCCCCCATACCCCCAAACCCCCTCACCCCCCCCCCCTTCACTTCCCCCTTTACCCCCCAAACCCCTTACCTATCAACCCCCCCCCCTTCACTCACCCCTTTCCCCCTCACCCCCCCCATTTTACTCACCCGTTACCCTCACCCCCCCCATTCCCCTCACCCCTTACCCCCTCCCCCCCCCCCTATTCCCTCCCCCTTCCCCCACCCCCAACCCATTCACTCCCCCTTACCCATCCCCCCCCCACCCATTCCCCCATACCCATCACCCCACCCCCCAAATTTACTCACCCATCACCCCACAACCCCTTACCCTCACCCCCACCCCTTCATCCCCAAATTTCCCAAATTAAAACCCCCCACCCCTTTTTAATTCAGCCAAAAAAAAATGTGTGGGGGGGGGGGGAGGGTAAATTTGGGTTGGAGCAAATTTTTGGAATGACGGGGCTTCGGTTTTGAAATACAAAAGGGAAAAACAAAAGGTGTAAAAACAAAAAAATAAAATCCCTCAATACCAAATTTTAGTTTATTATTTTAAAATTAAAGCTACAATTTTTTGCGTCTTAGGGTATTGAAAAGGCCCAAAACCGTTCCCCGTAATGATATAAGCTTGTGGGCACCCTTTTTACGGGGTTGCCCCATCCGCACAGCGGGCCGGGCCCCCTGTTAAAATCCAAAATGGGGGAGCCCGATTTACACCTCTCTGTGAAGCTCTTTTGATAGAAACCCTATTGTTTTAGGACGGTTTGTAAAAGGGGAGTCCGGGCGGGGGGTTTTAAATTTTTCCTCTCACTTTAGGCCTGGCCACCAGGACAAACCCCCTAAAAAGGGTTTTTCAGTATCAGTGTTTCCCCTTGAGCAATATCTGTACAAGTTCCGGGGCCTTTTCCAACATCATCAAATTCGCCTCTGCCGTGAAACCCAAACCCTTGGGAACATTTTTATAAACAATGAAGCCGGGAAAATTTTTAAATTGAAAAAAAAAATTTCCCTCTCCAGTATTTCCCTACAATATTTATATTCACAAAAACAAACTTTAAATATGTCTGGGTCCTTGTAATTTATCCCTTTAAAACCTGCAAAATTCCAGGGAAAAAAAGTCTTAGTTTTGTAATTTTTTGGCAGAAGTTAGAAAAAAAAAGGAGGGGGAACCTATCAAAGACACACCCTCTCTCAACAGCACACGATCTTCCAGTCCCTATATGATGTTCACTCCAGCTTTTCCAAGGGGTTTTTTCCTTTCCCTTTTTCGGTTTTCTTATTCGTAAAGGGGTGCTGGGTTCTTTCCTTACAGGGGGTGGAGATCTTTTGACATATACTCGTGATAATTTATCCTACCGCATTCTTTAAATTCTTTTTCCACCCTGAGGATGCTGTTCTCTGCTTTGGGTGTTTTACCAATTTGGGGATCGGTCGCAAAGTTTTCCCGGGCGTTTTGGGTTTTCCCCCGTCTTTTTACCGACCAAGCAACTTGGTCCACTTCCCAGTGGTCCTTCAGCTTCAATCACTTTCTTTACCTTCCCCGTTGTCTGTTGTTTCCCATTTCATCAGCCCTTCTTGAGAGGGCCAGTTATTACGAAAGTTTTTCGCCTTTCCTTTCCATCCAAAGATTCTAGAAAAAAAGTTTTTGACTATGAAAGATCTTAAAAGCATCATCCCGCCCTTTCAGAAAAATGTCCCGCATCTCTTTCTTAATGGCGTCAATTCAGCTATTTCTTCTTTCATGCTTTGAAAACTCTTGTAAAAAAGGCAGCATTAATGGTTCATCCTCTCTATCTTTATTTAAATTTGAGTAACAAAGCTTGTTTAAATTGGGCGTTTTTTTAGCTTCTCAAAGGCAATTTTAAAAATTTAAAGACCCAATTTTAGCAGCAGCATCATAGTAGGGCCCTGTTTTTCTATTTCCCAGGGTACCGTTTAAGGTTTTAAAGGGGGGTTTTACACTACACTTTTTTCTGCCGGTCTACGTGGGCGTGGGGATCAGTGGGCCCTCACAGTGACGTCGCCCCGTCACCCCCCCGCCACGTAGAAAAAATTGGGAGCTCCAATAATGTGAGCTGGGACGCGCGTCTCTCAAGGTCAGTGACGTCATCACTGGCTCCAGCAATGTGGTGGTCGGGGGGAGCCGGGTGTTCACATTACACAGGCAGAAGTGACGTCACTGGACGTAGTGTGAGTCACTGATGACAAAGACGCACGTAGACTACGCCCAGCAAAAACGTGAAGTGGTAACCGGGCCTATACTACTGAAGCACTGCTCCCTTGGTGAATAGTTGTTTGACAATATATACTTTTACCCAAGATCAGAATTGGTATACGTGTACTATAAATTGTCAAAATAATCTACCCAGGGAGCAGTGTTTCAGTATACGGTTAGGGTAGTGTTCTAGGCAAAGGCACATTCGCTTGAAATGTCTAGGGTTCTACTTTGTTTACTACTCTGCATTCAATGTTTCCACCATGTTTTACCCAAAATCAGAATTGGTATACATTGTCAAACAACTATTCACCCGGGGAGCAGACTTTCAGTGCCGCGCGTGACGCGTATTTGAGCAGTGTAGCTACTCGGGCAAAGGGTAGCTGGTGAGATCGCTACATCGCCCGCCTCGGCAGGTCCCAGGGTGATGGATCTCATATTATATATATATATATATATTTACAGTGGGGGATTTAGGGGGGGACGAGTAGGCCATGGCCTAGGGCCCCGTGCCCGCAAAACCCCGCACCCCAGAGGAAAAAATATGTTTTCAATGAAAATCTGAATGCTGGACCTTTCTTATTTGCTCAAAACACTGTTAATTGCATGTACCATAATATGCCACAAAATTTGTAACCAAAACAATGAAAAATATGGGTGGAAAAAGTTTCAATTAAACTAAAAGAAATCTGAACCACATTCGATAAAATATAGAGTCCTTTCCCGCTCTTATTAGGGGTTTTTATTTTCTCCAAACCTTCATAAATCCCTTCAGATCCCTCTAAAACGTAATAATAAATTGGGGGAGGATAAAAAATTTAAAAAAAATTACTATACCTAACCTAATATAACCTAACCAAACCTAACCTGGTAAAATTGCAGTCACCCTTAGATCTCGTTAGGAGGTTATTGGTTAGGTTGTAGTGAGGTTAGGCTAGAAAAACTTTATTTTGGGGGCCAGGGCGGGGGTAATGTACGGGGGAGGGGGCGTTGAAGGGGCTTTCCTCCCCCACTTTATAATTTAAACGTTTTAGAGGTATCTGAAGGGATTATGAAGTTTGGAGAAAAAAAAACACTAATAAGGGCGGAAAGGACCTAAAAGTTTTACACCACATTTCATTCAGAGCGCGCACTCCCACGGCCTAAGGCCCCGCCAGAATAACCCTGTCCCCTTAGCCTATTATATAAAATATATATATTATATAATATATATAAATATATATCTAAATATAATATGTAAATATATATATTTATATATGTATAATAATATAATATTATATATATATATATATATATAATATATTATATAATTATATATATATTAATATAATATATATATATATTAGGATGGACCGAATGTCTATTTTCCGTATTCGCGAATGCGAATGCGAATATTTGGTTTTAATATTCGCGAATGCGAATGCGAATTGCAAATTTACATAACATTTCAAGTAATACACTTTTTTTTTATATCATACAGGTAACGGGAAATGTTTTGTATGTATTATAAGAGTTCAGCCATAAAAAAAATTATGTATTAAGTATATTCCATTCAATTTTCTATGTTGCCAGGTTGCGGGACGAGGACCCACTCTTACACAAATACTTAGCTACATGATAATATCTTACATGAAAAATTATTATTGCAGTTTACAGTGTGCAATATCACTAGAGATAATCTCGAAATAATCCAAACCACACTGGTGTGACTGGACGTCATAACGCAGTAGGTTTGCTGCAAACTGTTCTCTTTTAAAGAAAGTAGATTTTTGCTCGTGAGTGACAGAGAGTGCTTAAGGAGGCGTTTTGTTTAGGAAAAAAATACTACATTTCCGCCAGAATTTTAATTTTCGAAATTTTTTTTGTGGACCTCGGAGATTGTTCATATACGAGTGGTTTTTTTAAAATCTTATGTACATATTCTTATAATTCATTTAAAGTTGGTTTCGTGCCTTATAATGAGGTGATAAACATATTTGTGAAGTTTTTTTGATGTGGCATATTTTTTTTATATATTTTTTTTACATCACTAAGGACTGGCCAAGGGCACAAAAAAAATGGGTTAAAAACAAAGCCCGCTTATTGCCAGTCCCTATAAAGAAAACAGTAAGAGAATAATAAAAAAAGCGGGGTGAGCCAATTTAGTTCGGGAGGTGTCTTGTACTCTTCTTTTGAAAAGATTTAAGTCATAGGATGGTGGAAAAATAGAAACACGAAGAGAGTTTCCAGAGTTTACCAGTGAAAGGGATAAAAGAGTAAAGATACTGATTAACTCTTGCATAGGAAGATGGACAGAATAGGGATGAGAATGAGTAGAAAGTCTTGTGCAGCGGGGCCGCGGGAGGGGGGGGAGGCATGCAGTTAGCAAGTTCAGAAGAGCAGTGAGCATGAAAAAAAACGGTAGAAGGGGAGAAAAGAGAAGCAACATTGCGGCGGTGATTTAAGATTGAAGACAGTCAGTCAGAGGAGGGGAAGTTGATGAGACGAAAAGCTTTGACTCAACCCTGTTTAGGAGAGCTGTATGAGTGGATCCTCCCCAAACATGTGAGACATAATCCTACCAGGGGCGGATAAGGCCCCTGTAGAGAGCAAGAAATTTGGGGAAAGGGAGAAAAAAAAAGGACGCAGACGCCACAGGACACCAAACTTCATAGAAGCTGTTTTAGCAGGAGATGAGATGTGAGTTTTCCCAGTTAAAGATTTTTAGTAAAGGATAGCCCTAGAATGTTCATTGTAGAAGAAGGAGACAGTTGAGTGTCATGAAGAAGAGGGCTAGTTATCTGGTAGGTTTTGTCGAGTAGATAGGTGAAGAAATTGGGTTTTTGAGGCATTGAACAAAACAAGGTTGCTTTGCCCCAATCAGAAATTATAGAAAGATCAGAAGCTAGGCGCTCGGGTGGCATCTCTTCGTGAATCACTTAGTTCCTGTTGAGTTGGAAAGACGTTGATAAAACGACGTTGAAAAATGCAGGGTAGAATCACCCAGCGTAGGAGTGGATAGGCTTTGAGTTAGACTTAGAAGATCTTTAATGAAATAGAAAAGAGTGGGTGATAGGCCCGAACCCTGGGGAAAAACCACTATTGATAAATTTTGGAGAACAATGTCCGTCTACAGTAGTTGCAATAGAACGGTTTGAAAGGAAACTTAAGTGAAGGTACAGAGAGAAGGATAAACCGAATGAGGGTAGTTTGGAAATTAAAGTTTTGTGCCAGACTCTATCAAAAGCTTTTGATATGTCAAGGGCATCAGCAAAAGTTTCCCCGAAACCCTAAAGGAGGTGACCAAGATTCAGTTAGGAAGCTAGAAAATCGCCAGTAGATCGCCCTTTACGGAAACCGTACTGACGATCAGATAGAAGATTGTGAGCAGATAGATGCTTTAAGAATCTTCTTTTTAAGTATAGATTCCAAAAACTTTAGAAAGGCAGGAAGTCAAAGCTATAGAACGGTAGTTTGAAGGATTTGAACGGGCACCCTTCTTTGGAACAGGTTGGATGTGAGCAAACTTCCAGCAAGAAGGAAAAAGGGGGAAGTATATAGACAAAGACGGAAAAGTTTGATCAGGCAGGGGGCAAGCACAGAAGCACAGTTTTTGAGAACACTAGGAGGGACTCCGTCAGAAACCCTAAGCCTTCCCAGGAACTAGGCTAGAAAGGGCAAAGAAAACATCCTTACGAAGGATCTTAAAGACGGCATAATATAGTCAGAGGGTGGAGGGAAAGGAGGAACAAACCCTTCATCAACCAAAGTGGAATTTTTAGCAAGGTTTGAGCGAAGGGTTCAGCTTTAAAAGTAGATGAGACAGCTGTGGAGCCTCTGGTGAAGCATAGGAGGGAAAGATGCAAGAAGAAAAATTGTTAGAGATTTATTTGCTAGATGCCCGAAGTCACGAGGAGGGAAATTTTATTCAAAAAGATTTTGACATTTTCTTATGAATGAAAGAGTTTTTGGTAAGTTGAAGTAAAAATTTGGCATGATTACGGCAGAAATATAAAAGGCATGAGTTTCAGGAGATGGATGCTTACGGTACCGTTTGTGAGCCACCTCTCTATCTCGGACAGCATGAGAACAAGCAGAGTTAAACCAAGGTTGACCCGGGGTTTAGGATTTGAGAAAGTGTGTGGAATGTACGCCTCCATGCCACAACTATGACCTCAGTTATGCGTCTGCACAAAGAGATGGGTCTTTGACATGGAAGCAGTAATCATTCCATGGAAAATCAGAGTAGTACTGTCTTAGGTCTTCCCACTTAGCTGAGTTGAAGGCCAGAAGCACCTCCGCTTAGGTGGGGCCCGAGGCGGCAAACCGGAGCGATAGGACAGGTTACAGAAATAAGATTGTGATCGGAGGAACCCAACGGAGAGAATAGTTTCACAGAGTAAGCAGAAGGTTGTAGTTAGGAAAAGATCAAGAATGTTTGGGCGTGTCTCCAAGGCGGTCAGAATACGGGTTGGGTGCTGCACCAGCTGCTTAGGTCTTGGAGGATAGAAAAGTTGTAGGCTTGTTCACCGGTTGGTCAGTGAAAAAAGATGATAGCCAAAGCTGGTGGTGAAACATTGAAGTCCCCAAGAATGGAAATTTCTCCTAAAGGAAATGAGATGAGATGTGCTCCACTTATGATGTTAAATAGTCGAAGAATTTTACATAGTCAGAGGAGTTAGGTGAGAGATACCACACACAGAAATTTAGTAAGAGAGTGACATTGAAGTCCCAAGCCAGATGGTAGAAAATTCGGAAGATTCAAGGCCGTGGGACGAGAGCAAGTGAAGTCATTGCGCACATATCGCAACAGCCCGCTTGGATTGAAATGAGGATAGAGACAGTAAAAGGAGACAGAAAAAGGTCTGCTGTCAGTGCTCACAGACAACTGGGTTTCGGTGAGGAAAAGAAGATGAGGTTTAGAGGAGGAGAGATGAAGTTCAACAGAGAGAAAGTTAGATCTAAGGCCGCGAATGTTGCAGAAGTTTAAGGAGAGAAGGCTAGAAGAAGTATCAAGACACCTCGAGTCGTCATCTTGAAGACTGTCCGACCTGGGGATATTTCTGGTCCCCTCCCCAGTTAGGGACTCCGAGGCAGGGCGATTAATAGCCATAATAAAATTTTGAGTGAAGATAGTTTTTTTTTTTTTTTTTTTTTTTTACATCACAAAGAACTGGCCAAGGGCACAACAAAAATGGGTAACACAAAGCCCGCTTAGTTGCCAGTTTCTATAAAGAAGACAGTAAGAGAATAAAATAAAAAAAGAGGGGTGAGCCAATTTAGTTCTTGAGGTGTCTTGTTACTCTTCTTTTGAAAAGATTTAAGTCATAGGATGGTGGAAAAATAGAAACAGGAAGAGAGTTCCAGAGTTTACCAGTGAAAGGGATGAAAGAGTAAAGATACTGATTAACTCTTGCATTAGGAAGATGGACAGAATAGGGATGAGAATGAGTAGAAAGTCTTGTGCAGCGAGGCCGCGGGAGGTGGGGGATGCAGTTAGCAAGTTCAGAAGAGCAGTGAGCATGAAAATAACGGTAGAAGAGAGCAAGAGAAGCAACATTGCGGCGGTGATTTAAATATTGAAGACAGTCAGTCAGAGGAGAGGAGTTGATGAGACGAAAAGCTTTTGACTCAACCCTGTTTAGGAGAGCTGTATGAGTGGATCCTCCCCAACCATGTGGGACATACTCCATACATGGGCGGATAAGGCCCCTGTGGAGAGTAAGCAATTGGGAGGGAGAAAAAAAAGGACGCAGACGCCACAGGACACCTAACTTCTTAGAAGCTGTTTTAGCAAGAGATGAGATGTGAGATTTCCAGTTCAGATTTTTAGTAAAGGATAGTCCTAGAATGTTCATTGTAGAAGAAGGAGACAGTTGAGTGTCATTGAAGAAGAGGGGCTAGTTATCTGGTAGGTTTTGTCGAGTAGATAGGTGAAGAAATTGGGTTTTTGAGGCATTGAACAAAACAAGGTTTGCTTTGCCCCAATCAGAAATTATAGAAAGATCAGAAGCTAGGCGCTCGGTGGCATCTCTCCGTGAAGTGTAGTGATGTAAGTGCATGTAGTGTAATGTGAGTAGTAAGAGAAATTGTCTTTAGAGTGCAGGCTGCAGCTACTCTCTTGTATATCTGAGACACTAAGGGATATGGAAAGAGAGGACACGGGAGATTTCAATGATAAGTCTGCAGCACCCCCTCAACTCCCGTAAGTACCTCCCCGGGAGTATTTCACCATGGCGGCAGGTGTCTGACTGCCTACTCCCTAGAAATATACGTCAAGGGATGAATATTTATCGGTTTTTACACATGTGTATAAATATTTCTTTATCTATAGTTTTATTTAAATACTCCCAGTGGTCACCAGCAAAGGTATTAAAAGAAAAAGAAGCCCAGAGTCTGAGCCCAGAGTCTGCCCAGACCAGGACCCAGACCGTATTCTGTAATTTTTAACAGCAGATAAATCTGCTAATATGACTTTACAGCTATATCTATGACTTTGAGATGGTGTGAGTTCATATAAGGAATAATATTAATTTAGTTCATTAGTCGTGCGGATCGTTATTTACCCTATACATAACATATTCTTGCAATGGTTATAATGGTTGGTAATTGTGAAATATAAACAGTTTTACGCGTATAATCTGTAAATAAGAATACATTAGAACAAAGGCGTATTTTGTGACTACAATACAAAGTAGAATTATACTTATTTAAGCTCCGCCCACTTATTTTCTACTCTTTTGCGTGTACAGAAAACTGAGCAGAGACTCTCCCGGCACCAAATTATACTCTTTTCCCGTAAAAATATACAGTTGTGGGTGTAGGTGGTGGTTTCAAGAGCCTGAGTTTCATATCGTTAAAAGTGATAGCTAGTGCAGCGTTTATTATCTTTTTCAAGATATTTTCTCTTTGTCTTAAGAGTGTCTTATTCTCTTTAGTGATCAAGTTTATGACTCGGCGTAGCTGGTCATTTTGCTCGTATCGCGATTTGGGTTCATAAACCCTTCTTCAGCAGCGGTTAGAGATGGGTAACCTCAGAGTAGAGGTGAGGCCAAGATTTAGGTGCAGCGTGAGGCGCTACTTAAAGAAGTCTAAAGAAGTCGGATCTGCATATCAAAGTAGCGCCTCACGCTGCACCTAAATCATGCTCACCTCAACATCTGAGCAGAAAACCATCTTAACCGCTGCTGAAGAAGGTTTAGTACCCCCGAAATCGCGATACAGCCAAATATGAACAAGGTTATGGCGAAAGTCATAAACTGGATCACTAAAGAGAATAAACACCTTTAAGACAAAAGAGAAACTATGTCTTGAAAAAGATAAGTAAACGCGGCACGAGCTATCACGTTTAACGATATATATAGATATATAGATATAAGATATATATATATATATCTATATAGTAATATATATATATATATATATATATATTATAATATATAGATATATTATATATATATATATATAATATTTATATATATATAGATACTTAGGGTACGCCGTATAAAAAACTTCCTTTTCTCACTTTGGCATTGCCAATTTCTATGTAAATGGAATTCTAAGGACGATTTTATCTTATTCCATTTTTGCATTGAGCCAATTTTAATATGCAAAATCGCAACTTTTATATTGCACCGTTTATCGAAGTATGCTAAATGAGTAAGCAGTGTTCCGGTTGGTTCCTGTTATGCATCATGCACCCAATATGCGTTCCAAATGACTCGCGGTGGTAAGCTCTTCTATCAGTGGTTCATAAGGCCACTACATCACAGTGTCACAGCCTCTACGGTGGCTAGAACGTGTCCTAGTCATTCTTAGACCTGACGAAGGGCATGGTCTCCGGTGGTGGCCCGAGCGGATGAAAACCCGTCTCTGCCTGCTGCCCACCAATGCTGACCGCAGCCTCTGTCACCTGCTTCAGCTCTTCGTTGCTCTGACTGTGGTATAGAGAACTCCGGAACCTCGTACGGCTTGACCAGGATCTCCTGAATTGATCCCCGGACAGTGAAAAGGTGAAATGCTGGCTCGTGCACTGGCCAGGTGCCAGCTGTCAGTGTCTGCAAGCTGGTGGCTGACAAGTTCAGCTTGGGGTGATGCGAGGTCTCTACACTGGTGTACCCATACTTCCTCGCAGCTCGGCTTCAAAATCTGGGTGACGGCGAACCTGCGTCGTCCCACTCTGACTCCCATCAGCGAGTAGGAGGACACAATTCTGAGTGTGCGAACCAGCTCTGTGCACATAGAAGTTCACAGTGTTTGGACCTTATGGGCTGCGACCTCATCACTTGAGCTGCGTGAGGATGTGCTTGGGGGCCGTTCTAGTCTGTGGTGAACCATTATGGTCGTAGTAGAGTTTGAAGTTACCACACCTGCAGGGCAGTACTGGACTAGGATTTCCAGGTGTCCGTTCTTTGCCAGTAAGTCCATGCTTTTGGTCCACATGTACACGAGCGGACTGGGCTGTGGTGAGACATCTGGAGTGGGGACACCTTGCCCAACACGTGATATCCTGCAGCTCGGACGGGAGAACGCCCCGCTTCACAGCCTGGACACAGCTGGAGGAGACCTGCTGGTCAGTGGAAATGTGACCAGGATATACTCGGTATCTCCGTGAGATCTCACGCCTGGCACTCCTCTGAAACTCGCGTTATACTGCATCTCATTCACGCTGGACAGCAGGGTACTGCAAACTGGACCCGTGAAGCCAGTGTCAGATGAGGTAGGCCCGTCGATGCTGGTGATTAAGGTGGGCAGGGGCAACTCGTTGTGTGCAAACACGGGGGGGCCAAAAAAAATATTTCTCCAGAAGAGCTTGCGTCGCAGCATCTTCTCCAAATGGGCGTGAGTACAACCCCTTCCACCCCGTGTTGGCCCTAGTTGAGGTACCCTGCAGTACGATCAATGAGTCGGTGGAGTCGTAGTCCACCCAGCAGACATAGAGAGCTTGAGCCACCTTGAACGCCAGGCTTCTCAGGTGGCACCGGGTCCTCTGGTACAAAGGCCAAAGATACCTTCCAGATGGTCCTCTGTCACTGACACATGTCCTCCCTGATCAAAACCTTGGTTTCTTTTTCTTTTTCGTGCAGTTTCCCATAGACTGTCGGGCACCATCGCCCTGGTCTTGTCTTCCTCCCAATCGTAACCAATCCAAACTATTTTGGTACCCTGGTGCTTCCCACGGTCAAAGGTCCCTGGCCGATGCCATGGGCATCTTGCCTGGCCCTACTCAGTTGAAGGATCGCAGACCAGGTACGAAATCTCTGTAGAGAGGTGGCCGTCAGCGATAAGGTCCTGGAGGAATCCAGAAAGCCAAGGCCGCAGAGCAGTGGGCGGAAACGTCGAACCGATGCTGCCAGGCCAGGTTCCGTTCCTGACATTGTGTTGCTTCTTGTAGTGGCCTGTCCAAGGACTGCATCACAAGGGGTGCGGGACACCAGCCTCTCCTGAGCAGTCGGTCTAAAAAAAACCCACAGTATGGCCAGCCTACTGCTGCTCCTGCCTCTTCCTCTTGGTGGCTGTAGTGAACGACCCTCCGTCCCATCCTTCAGAATGTTTGCATATAACTATAAAAGTCCATTTTTGCATAGCAAGAAGTGCTCAAACAAAAAGTAAAAGGACAAACCAACCTTGAAATTCAATTACATAAGAAAAACACCCCTTTGCCAAATTCGAAATAATCTATATTTCACTTTTCATTGGACCTACGGCGTACCCTAATGTATATATATATATCTATATATATACTGCCGCAAAGCCGCCCTCCGTGCGGACTTTTTGGCTATCCTGCCGGAGGGCTATTGGTGGGCCTTCGGCCCAACACCTGTGTTTGGTGGGCCAAAGGCCCACCAAACACAGACTCTCAGATAGCCCCTTCTACTTTCCCTGAAATCATGGATTGTAGAAATGTATTGTATTAAACGCCAACCATTCACCGTCACCCCAACACATTCACTCACCATTACCCATCACCCCCCCCCCATCACTCACCCATTTTACCCATCACCCCCACCCATCACTCACCCATTAACCCATACCACACCACCCATCACTCACCCATGATCATCACCCCCCACTATTCCTCACCCATCACCCCAACCCATCAACCCCCAACCATTCACTCACCATCCACCCCACACCATTACCATCACCCCACATCACCATACAATCAGGTTCCTCAATTCTCGCAACCACTCTTTTTTCCCAATTCTCGCTATAGGCTGCTAAAAAAAAAAAAAAAAAAGTGATCGGATCATCACCAAAATAGCCTCAAAACCTTCCCCTGGTTAACCTGGTTCCAAAACTGTGCATATGATGGGATTGCGCCACGGGGGGCAGGAAACACTATAGCACACACACACCACAACACACACACACACACACACACACATACACACACACACACCTTTCGATTATATTATTTATAATAGCGGCAAAGCCGCCCTCCGGCGGACTTTTTGGCTAGCTCCTGCGGGAGGGCTATTGGTGGGACTTCGCCACCAAACACAGACTTCTCCAGATAGCCCCTTATAACTTTCTGAAATCATGGATGTAGAAGGTATGTATTAACGCCAACCCATCACATCACCCCCAACCCATTCACCACCATTACCATAACCACCCATTCACTCACCCATTACCCATCACCCCCCACCATTCACTCATCCATTACCCTCCACCACAAACCCATTCACTCACCATACCATCACCCCCCCCTATTCCTCACCCATCACCCATCACCCCACCCATTCACTCACCACATTACCATCAAACACACACCATTCACTCACCCATTACCCATCAAAAAACCCACACTTAATCCTCACCCAGCACCCATTCACCCCCAACCATCACTCCCACCATTCACTCACCCATCACCAACACCCATTACCATCACCCCAACCATTCAACTCACCTTAACCATCACCTACTGAAGGTTTCCTCATTCTCGCATTCACTTTTTTTTTTCACAATTCTCGCTAAATAGGATACTAAAAAAATTAAAAAAAAAAGGATCGATCATCTCATAAGTGTGCTAAAACCTTCCACTGGTCAAGCCGGTTCTAAAAACTGTGCCATATGAGGGGATTCCGCCCCGGGGGCAGAACCTATACCACACACACACACACACCACACACACACACACACACAAACACACACACACACAGACAGACACACTTTCGCTTTCTATATATATACTAGCCGCAAACCGCCCTCCGGGCGGACTTTTTGCTAGCTCCTGCGGAGGGCTATTGGTGGGCCTTTGGCCCCAACACCTGTGTTTGGTGGGCCTTCGGCCCACCAAAACATGGACTCCCAAATAACCCCTTCTAACTTTCCTGAAATCATGGATGTCGAAATGTTATTTATTCCCCCCACCCATTCAACTCACCCTTACCCTCACCCCCACCCATTACACTCACCCATACCCATCACCCCCCACCATTCACTCACCCAGACCACCCCACCACCCCATCACTCACCGATACCCATCACCACACACCAATTCACTCACCATTACCCATCACCCCCCACCTATTCTCTCACCCCATCACCCATCCCCCAAACCCTCCACCCCCCACCCATCCACTCACCCATCAACCAAACCATTAGCCATCACCCCACCCATTCACTCAACCCATTACCCATCACCCTACATCAAGGTTCCCAATTAGAGAGAACTGCCAAACTCTGAAATGCCAGGGTCGCGGCAGTTTTAACTCACAATTTGGTCGAAAAGTTGGTCCACTGAAAGAAAAATTATGGGCTTATTCCACTGCACTTAAAAACACAAAGTATAATTTTAAGAAACCGATTTTCTCTAATATGTATATTGTATAGAAGACCCTGATTCTGTTAACAAACATGATTTACCAAAATAAACAGTAGGTATAGTTGAGGAGGCGAGGAAATGTTACGCTAGATATATACAGTCATAAACGTATGTTTAGAAGTTATCTATACATAGGCCAGTCATATTGTTTACTGTTATATTGTGTATCAATAAGATAGAAAGCTGGAAGTGCAATGAGGTCGAGCGGAGTAGCAATGTTTTGATTCAATCTCCGCCACATCTCCCCCGCCACCACTCCCACCGCGCGTGTCGCCTCCCAACAATATAACCTCATGTCGCAGCAACAAAGCCGATTTCGCATTCTTTATTCTCGTTTTCCAAGGGCATTGTTATTGTATTGACAAGGTTTGCCAGACGCAGCAGTACTGTCTTAGAAAAACAGTGTGAACATCGCACAAATTTGACATGCCACAATATAAAATGTAAAAATATATAAGCTTTCGCTACTCGAGGCGAGTAATTGCATTAAATTGCTATCTCTAGACCGTCAATCGTAATTGCATGTCATGCGATACATTACTAGAAACAACAGAAGAACGTCTTTTTAGTATTCAGATGCGGGCATCATATTTATCGCCGAAATTGATTTATGTAAAAATATTAGTCGCCTTCTTTGAAAAAACAGAGGACAAACCTTGAGTAAAACTGCCAGCGACCACTGGCATTTCTCGAGTTTCAGTCTCTCCAATTCTCGCAACCCACTTTTGTTTGACACTTCTCGTAATAGGCTGCTAAAAAAAAAAAAAAAAAGTGATCGGCTCATATCATAAGTGGGCTTATGACCTTCCTGGTCAACCTGATTCCAAAAATGTGCATATGATTTGGTTTGCGCCAGGGGGGTCGGAACTATACCCACACCACACACACACACACACACCACAGAGAGACCCACTTCGCTTATATTATTATAGAATATAACATATATATATATATAATGAGATCGTAATAATGTGATTTAGTAAACTGATAGTGACACGAGACTCGACTGTGACTGAACGACACGTATATATATATATATATAATATATATATATAATATACTAGTCGCAAAGGCCGCCTCCGGGGCGGACTTTTTGCTAGCTCTGCGGAGGGCTATTGGTGGGCCTTCGCCACCAACGTGTTTGTGGGCCGAAGGCCCACCAAACACGGACTCTCCCAGATAGCCCCTTCTAACTTTCCTGAAATCATGGATGTAGGGAAATGTATGTATTCCCCCACCCATTCCACTCACCCATTAACCATCACCCCCACCCATTCACTCACCCATTACCCATTCACCCCCCACCATTCACTCACCCATTACCCATCACCACACACCCATGCACCACCATACCCATCACCCCCCACCTATTCCCTCACCATCACCCATCACCACCGAACCATTTCCACTCACCCATACCACACACCCATTACCCATCACCCCACCCATTCATCTCACCCATTACCCATCACCCTACATCAAGTTTCCTCAATTCTGCAAAACCCACTTGTTTTCCACATTCTCGCTAATAGGCGCTAAAAAAAAGAAAAAAAAAAGTGATCGGATCATCTCATAAGTGGGCTTAAAACCTTCCCCGATCGACCTGGTTGCAAAAAAATGGGCCATATGGAGGTGATGCGCACGGGGGGGGAAACTATACCACACACACAACACACACAGACAGACATGACAGACAGAAACACTTTCGCTTATATTATTATAGAAGATATATTATATATGCGGCGGATAGGTTATTTTTTATATTGATATTCAGAAAGCACATTGAGCTGAAGGATCGTCGTGGAGCATTGTAGCACCAGGTGTTTGTTGCAGCTGTGTGTGACGTGTAAATGTGTCAGTGCAGCCGGATCACCTCAGCTGCGCCTCTGCCTGGTGCACAATTGTTAGCTTATACTGCAAGAGACCAACGTTATCTGAATCTCCGTGCTCGAAATTCCAAAGTTACCCTCCGACTGGGGATATGTGCATAAGTCATATGCGTGACATTCTGTAAAAGTGAGGAGAAGACAGCAGCGCCCTATAGTCACGAGGACACTGCAAAGAAACAAGCAATGATGAACTACCTGTTGTCTTCAGTATGTTTTTTCTGTCATAAAGGTAGTGTAATGAGTGCCTTGAAAAGCTGATTTGGGTGGGTGTTGGCGGCTTACAGTACAAATACCTCTATAGAGAGTGGTGACAACTCGATTTATGGGCGCCATTCTTGCTGTCCGGGCTCTCCATTCACTCTAGACCCGCGGAAGTTCTCTAGGCATCGCAGTATATCATGTTATACAAATAACGATATACTGTTATCTCGGAAATGTGTGTTCTATAAGTTATCACATGAAAACAGTAAAACACATGACTAAATGCCATTATGAGACTCTGAAGAAATATGAATGAACTAAAAATTCACTAAAAACTCGTCGCCATTTAAAACTTCGTGAGACAGCTTATAAACATCGGCATATTAATAGAAGCGGGAAACTTCCATTGATATATTTTGTTTTCTGATAAAAGAATTACCACCATGCATAAATTAGCGTTTAAATAAATAAATCGCCGCGCCGTCATTCTATGCTCTCTCTCTCTCTCAGCATATATATATTATATATATATATATATTATATATAAAATATATATATATATTCGTATTATATATATATATATATATATATATTAATATATATATATATATATATTTAAAATATATTTTATATATTCGTATATATATAATTATAAAATATATATAAAATATATAAAATATATATATAATACTATATATATATATATTCGTATAATATATTATATATATATATTATATATATATATATATATATTTGTTTGTTTGTTTGTTTAGAGGATAATTCCTCAGAGCCGTAGTGTCTACCGCTGCAGCTTTGTGTTGGCCGAGCCACCACCCGGGAGGGGGGTCCACAAACCCCCCGGGTAACCCCCCGGTACCCCTTCACTGCTGGGTGGACAGGGGCTTGGGGTTTTTTAAAAAAACCCCATCTATTTCGTTCCGCCCCGGGGGTCGAACCCGGGACTTCCCCGGTTGTGAGCCGAGGTGCTAACCACTACACTACGGAGTACCCTTATATACAGGGCCGGATTAGGACCTTTTGGGGGCCCCTTTGGCTAATTAAATTGTGGGCCCCCTCCAGACGGAGCCACCCTCTAACTCGCTCGCACCCGAATTTTTTTACATTTATAGCCCAAAATAAGTGAGCTGAAAAACAATATATACGCTACATGCACTAATAAGTGTTTTACTGTGTTTTGCACGATGATAAAACAAACATGGACTGGGGCCCATGATTTACAGCTAGGGTCCCACCAAACAGGGCCCTTTACTCAAATAAAGGCTCAAAAGGCCCTTTCTCAATAACTCAAANCAATTGTTCACAATAAATGCCCAAACTCTTATTAGCTTAGAGTTTGATAATAGCATTTCCTAATGAAACACTATAATACCTCATTTTTATTTTCTATCAAAAAGGGCTTATTAATGTCAATTTTCGACTTTTTTTTCCCTATTAAAAAAACATTAAAACACTTGAAAAAAACGTTCTTTTTTGGAGTAAAATTGATACTTAAATTTCATTAAAAATGCATATTTTTAGCTATTAATTTTGTAAAATGTAGTTGTAGCAAATATCAAAAGCTATTTAGCTACGGATATTGAGGAATATACTTCAATTTGTAGAAAAAAACATCTCATCACTGATAACTAGCTAAAATCATTGAAAACACATACATCTTAAAGGTATATGCAATATAATAACTAAAACTACTTGTATATAATACAATAACACTACAAATTACAAGAAACTATGAAAAACGCTTGCAATATACCGTTATATCATAAAAAATAACCTCTTACCCCTCTATTTATTAGCTTAATGTAATGTTCGCTATTTATAGCTTCAAATTAATCTAAAGAAAGCCTTGTATACTACAATTTGTAGGAAAAAAGCTATATTTCACCAATAACTAGCTAAAATCATTGAAAACAACACAGTTTGAGGGTATAAAGCATTATAATAAGGAGAACTCCTTTTATTTATCATATAACACTACAATTTACAAAAAACGATGAAAAAACTATTAATATACAATTGTATCACAATAAATAGCCCTAAACTCCTTATATAAGCTTACAGTAGTTTAAATTAGCATTTCTTAACGAATTAAAAATATATAAAAAAATTGAAAAAACTTTATATTTAGGAGTAAAATCGATATTTAAATTTCATGAAAAAAAACATATTTTTAGCTATTAATTTTGTAAAATGTAGTTGTAACAAATTTCAAAAGCTATTTAGCTACAGATATAAAGAAATATACTTTAAAAGGAGGTTTTTTTTTCTACAAATTGAAGTATATTACTCTATATCTGTAGCTAAATATTTTTTGATATTTGCTACAACTACATTTTACAAAATTTATTGCTAAAAACATGTATTTTTTCATGAAATTTAAGTATCGATTTTACTCCTAAAAATAACATAACGTGTTTTAATGTATTTTTAATTGGCCAAAAAAAGTCGAAAGTTGACATTACTTAGCCCTTTTTTTGATAAGACATTTTTTTCTCAATGTGTTCTTTTCAATGATTTAAGCTATTTATCGGTGAAATATAGCTTTTTTTCTACAAATTGAAGCAACCAATCCACTTTTTAGAATAATTTGCACCTATAAGTAGCCTACATTACATTAAGCTAATAAATAGAAGAGTAAGAGGTTATTTATTGTCATATAACGGTATATTGCAAGCGTTTTTCATAGGTTCTTGTTAACTGTAGATTGTATAATATATACAAGTAGTTTTACTTATCATATTGCTATATACCCATAAAATGTAGTGTTCTCAATGACTTTAGCTAGTTATCAGTGAAGAGTTTTTGTTTCCTACAAATTGAAGTATATTCCTTTATATCTATAGCTAAACAGCTTTCGATATTTGCCACAACTACATTTTACAAAATTAATACTACAAATATGAAATTATCAATAAATTTAGGTATCAAATTTAATCCTAAAAACAAAATTTTTTCAGGTGTTTTAATGTATTTTTGAAGTGCTAAAAAATGTCGAAAATTGACAATATTAAGCTCTTTTTTTGATAGAGAAATTCAAAATACGGTATTCAAGTTGTTTCCGATAGAACAGCTATTTAAAAAACTACTGTAAGCTTATTAAGGAGTTTCAGGCTATATTTTGTGATACAATTGTACATTACAAGTGTTTTTCATAGTTTCTTGTAAATTGTAGTGTTATATCATAAATAAAAGAATTACATTATGATTAATGCTTTAAAACCCTCAAAATTTGTTCATTCAATGACTCAAGCTATTAATCGGTGAAATATAGTTTTTACCTACAAATTGAAGCAACCAATCCTCTTTTTATAATAATTTCCACCTTTAAGTAGCCTACATTACTTTAAAGTAATAAATAGAAGAGTAGGAGGTTATTTATTGTCATATAACGGTGTATTGCAAGCGTTTTTCATAGTTTCTTGTAAACTGTAGTGTTATTGTATATATACAAGTAGTTTTACTTATGATATTGCTATATACCCATAAAATGTAGTGTTTTCAATGATTTTAGCTAGTTATCACTGAAGAGTTGTTTTTTTATTACCAGTGAAGAAGTGAAGAATTTTTTTTCTCTATAAATTGAAGTATATTCCTTTATATTTAGCTAAATAGCTTTCGATATTTGCAACAACTACATTTTAGAAAATTAATATCTTAAAACATTTATTTATAATGAAATTTAGTTATCAATTTTGCTCTTAAATACAACATTTTTTTCACGTGTTTTAATGTATTTGTGAAGTGCAAAAAAAATGTCGAAAATTTACATTATTTAGCCTTTTTTTTTATAGAGAAATTCAAAATATGGTATTATAGTTGTTTTCGATAGAACATGCTATTTTAAATTACTGTAAGCTTAAAAGGAGTTGAGGCAAAATTATTGTGATAGAATTGTATATTACAAGTGTTTTTCATAGTTTCTTGTAAATGGTAGGGTTATATAAAAAAATAAAAGGAATTTACCTTATGATAATGCTTTATACCCTCAAAATGTGATCTTTGCAATGATTTAAGCTATTTATCGGTGAAATATAGTTTTTTTCCTACAAATTGAAGCAACCAATCCTCTTTTTAGAATAATTTGCACCTATAAGTAGACTGTATTACATTTAGCAAATAAATAGAAGAGTAAGAGGTTATTTATTGTCATATAACGGTAAATTGCAAGCGTTTTTCATAGTTTCTTGTAAACTGTAGTGCATCTATAATAATATAAGCGAAAGTGTGTCTGTCTGTCTGTGTGCGTATGTGGTATAGGTTCCGCCCCCCGTGGGCGGAACGTTCATAAGGTCATAAGCCCATTTATGAGATGATCCGATCACTTATTTTTTTTTTTTTTTTTTTTTAGCAGCATTAGCGAAATTGTGAAAAAAAAAGTGGGTTGCGAGAATTTAGGAAGCCTTGATGTAGGCGATGGGTAATGGGTGAGTGAATGGGTGGGGTGATGGGTAATGGGTGTGGGGTATTTGGGGGGGGTGAATGGGTGGGGGGGGGAGGGTTGGGGGTGATGGGTGATGGGTAGGGAATAGGTGGAGGGTGATGGGTAATGGGTGAGTGAATGGGTTTTGTGGTGATGGGTAATGGGTGAGTGAATGGGGGGGGGGGTGATGGGTAATGGGTGAGTGAATGGGTGGGGGGTGATGGTAATGGGTGAGTGAATGGGGGGGGGAATACATACATTTCTACATCCATGATTTCAGGAAAGTTAGAAGGGGGTATCTGGAGAGTCCATGTTTGGTGGGCCCGAAGGCCCACCAAACACAGGTGGTGGGCCGAAGGCCCACCAATAGCCCTCCGCAGGAGCTAGCCAAAAAGTCCGCCCGGGGGGCGGCTTTGCGGCTAGTAATAATATAAGCAAAAAGTGTGTCTGTCTGTCTGTGTGGTGGTGTGGTATAGGTTCCGCCCCCCGTGGCGCAAACACCCATATGGCACATTTTTCGAATCAGGTTGACCGGGGGAAGGTCATAAGCCCACTTATGAGATGATCCGATCACCTTTATTTTTTTTAGCGGCCTATTAGCGAGAATTGTGAAAACAAAAGTGGGTTGCGAGAATTGAGGAACCTTGATGTAGGGTGATGGGTAATGGTGAGTGAATGGGTGGGGTGATGGGTAATGGGTGTGGGGTGATGGGTGAGTGACTGGGTGGGGGGTGATGGGTTGGGGGTGATGGTAATGGGTGAGTGAATGGGTGTGTGGTGATGGGTAATGGGTGAGGAATGGGTGGGGGGTGATGGGTAAGGGGGGGGGTGATGGTTAATGGGTGATTTGAATGGGTGGGGGGTGATGGGTAATGGGTGAGTGAATGGGGGGGGGAATACAACATTTCTACATCCATGATTTCAGGAAAGTTAGAAGGGGCTATCTGGAGAGTCCATGTTTGGTGGGCCGAAGGCCCACCAAACACAGGCGGTGGGCCGAAGGCCCACCAATAGCCCTCCGGAGGAGCTAGCCAAAAAGTCCGCCCGGAGGGTGGCTTTGCGGCTAGTTGTATATATACTAGGGTACGCCGTATAACAAAAAATCTTTTTCTCAACTTTGGCATGCCAATTTCCTCTGTAAAATGGAATTCTAAGACGATTCTATCTCCTTTCCATTTTTGCATTTGAGCAATTCTTACTATGCAAAATCGCACTTTTATATTGCACCTTTATCGAATAATGCTTAAATGAGTACGCAGTGTCCGGTTGGTCCTGTTTATTGCATCATGCACCAATATGAGTTCCAAATGACTAGCGTGGTAAGCTCTTTCTGATCAGTTGGTTCATCAGGCACTACATCACAGTATCAAGCCTCTACTTTTGCCTAGAAAGTTTCCATCATGTCCTTCTTAGACCTGAAGCAGGGCATGGTCTCCCGGTGGTGGGCCCGAGCCCGGATGAACCCGTCTCTGGCCTGCTGCCCCACCACTGCTGCCGCAGTCTCTGTCACCTGCTTCACGACTCTTTCGGTGCTCTGAGTGTGGATAGAGAACTCCGGAACCTCGTACGGCTTGACCAGGATCTCCTGGATCTGATCCCCCGGACAGTGAGCAGGTGAATGCCCGGGTCGTGCACCTGGGGCCCGGTTACCAGCTGATCAGTGTCTGCAAACTGGTGGCGACAAGTTCAGCTTGGGTGTGATGCGAGGTCTTACACTGGTGTCCCCATACTCCTCGCCAGCCCTCTCTTCAAAATCTGGGTCACGGGGGAACCTGCGGTCGTCCTCACTCTGACTCGCCATCAGCGAGAGAGGACACATTCTGAGTGTGCGAATGATGCCCTGTCCGCACGTAGAAGGTCACAGCTGTTTGGACCTTCTTGGGGTGCGACCTCATCACTCTGAGCTCGTGAGGATTTGCTTGGG
>JACEEZ010016423.1:0-10131 GCA_016584305.1 Chionoecetes opilio
AAAGGTTTTTATTTGTTTTAAATATTCAACTTTTATGTTTTTTAAACTGTAAATTTTTTGTTAAAAAGTAGTTTTATTATCTAGCTATAAAATAAAAAAGGGGTTTTCTACAATTAAGGTAAATTCCTTTTTTTAAAAATTGAAAAAATTCCCCTTTTTTAAAAAAAATTTTATAAAGAGTTAATTAAATTTTTTTAATAAAAAAATAAGAAATTTTTTTATTTTTTAAGGGATATTGAATTTTTCATAGTTTTTCTAAATTTTTTTTTAAATAAAGTTTTTTCTTATTTTGCTTTAAAAAATAAATTTTTTTTCAAATTTTTTAAAAATTTTAGGATAATAGCCTTTTTTAAATTATACAAAACCCCTTTTTTTGAAAAATTATATGAAATTTCTATTTTTAAATTTTAAAAAAAGGGAAAAAGGGGGTTTTTTTTGTATAAATATTAAATTTTTTCATATTTTTTAAAAAAAAGGTTTTTAAAATTTTCAAAGTTTAAAAAAATTTTTTTTTAAAATAAAAAATTTGTTTTTAATGATTTTTTAAATTTTTATGGGTGGTTTTTTTACAAATTAATATATTTTTTTTTTTCTAAATTTTTATTTTTTCTAAACATTTTTTCAAAATTTAAAATTAAAAATATTATTTTTAAAAATTTTTAAACAATTTTTTAAATTTAAAAAAATGTTTTTAAGAATTTTAAAGATTTTTTTAAAAAAATCTAAAAAACAAATTTTCATTTTAGATTTTTTCCAAAAATTTTAAAATTTTTTATAAAAAATTTTTTTAAATTTATACAAATTTTTTTTAAAAAAAATTTTTTCAATTTTTAATGTATTTTTAAACCCAAAAAATAAAAAATTTTTTTTTTAAAATTTTAAATTAAAAGTCAAATTTGACTTAAAAAAAGTTTTTTAGAATTTGTAAAATTCAAAAAAATTTTTTTTTCGGTTTTTGATTTTTTTAAACTAAAAGTAAAAGTTTTAGCCCTTTTGGAAAAAATAAATTGATTTCAATTAATTTATTTTTTTTCTTAAAAAGATTTTTTTTTAACTTATAAAGGTTTTCATTTTGTAATTTGGGATTTAAAAGGTTTTTTTAATTTTTTTAATTTTTTTATTCTTTAAAAATTTTCCTTTTGATTACTTTTTCCCAAAAATGGGTTTTTTTTTTTTTGGTTTTATAGCGTTTTTCTAAAATTAAAAATTTCTTTTTTTTTAAAAATTTTCCCTTAATAGTATTAAAAATTTAAAAAATTAAAAATTTAAATTTTTTGTAAAAAATTTTTTTTTTTAAAATTTTTTTAAAAATTGCATTTGATATTAAAAATTTTTTAATTTCTATTTAAAATAAATTTTTATGGGTTTCTATTTTCCCTTTTTTTTTTCCCCCAATTAGTATAAAAACCTTTTTTAAATTTCCCAAAAATTTGTTTTTTTAACTATTAAAAAAAGGTAAAAGGTTTTTTTTAATAAAGGGATACCTTTTTTAAAATTTCCCAAATACTTATTTTATAATAAAGGGATTTTTTTTTTTTATTTCTATAACCCCAAAAGGTTTTTCAATTTTTCTAGTTTATGATATACTTTTCTACAAATTGTATAAACCCAGATTTTAAAAGTAGTTAATTAAATTTTTGAAAAAATATTTTTTTTTTAAATTTAAGCTTTTTTTCTATTTTTTAAATTAGCTTTTTTATTTCAAAATTTTTTTTTCATTTTTAAACCCCCAAAAATTTTAGTTTTTAAAGATTTTAGCTAAAATTTTTTTTTTTTTTTTTTTAATTTTTTTTTAAAATTTGTTTTAAAAATTTTTTCAATAAATTTTTTACAAATTTTTTTTTAAAAAAAGTTTTTTTAAAAAAAAATTTTTTTTTAAAAAAAAAAGTTTTTTTAATTTTTAATTTTTTTTTAAAGAAAAAAAATGGGAAATTTTTTTTTAACTTTTAAAACAAATTTTTTTGAGTTAAAATATTATTTTTATTAAAAATTTTTTTTTTTTTTTAAAAACCCCTTTTTTAGTGTTTTAAAATTTTTGAAAGGAAAAAATGTCGAAAAACAATTTTTCCCCTTTTTTTTTTTAGAGAAAATTAAAATGTTTTTAATTGTTTTAAAAAATTGTTTTTTAAAAAATTTTTTAAAAAATTTTGGGGTTAATTGGATAAATTTTTTATTAGGTTTTTTAAGTTTTTCTTCTTAAGTAGGGTTTTTTAAAAAAAAAAATTTTTCCCATATATTTTTTAAACCCCCAAAAAAGTGTTTTTTCAATGTTTTTTGCTATTAGGGGGAAAACTTTTTCCTAAAAATTGAAGTTAAAACCTTTTTTTAAAATTTTTACCTATATGCTTACTTACATTAAAAAAAAAAAAAAGGTTTTTTGTTATTAAAGGGATTACGTTTTTCATTTTTTTCCTTTTTTAAAAAGGTTTTTTTATTTAAAAATTTTTTTCTAATATGTTAAAATAAAAGTTTAAAAGATTAGCTTTTTTTAATAAAATTTTTTTTAAAAAAAATTAAAAACCCCTTTTTTAATAATTTTACTTAATTTAAAAAATTTTTAAAATTTAAAATTTTTTTTGATTCTATTTGAAGGGTTTTTTTGTTTTTTAAACGTGGTTTTTTTATATATAAAAAGTTTTTTTTAATTTTTTAAACCCCCTTAAAAGGTGTTTTATTTTACATTTTGGGGATATTTTTTTTTCCTACAAATTGTTTTAAAATTTTTTTTAAAAATTACCCAAATATTATTCATTAATTTTTGGGGTAAATATTTTATTTAAAAACATATTCAAATTTTTTTTTTTTTTTAAATGATTTTTTAATTTTAAAATTTTTTTCATTTATTTCTAAAAAAAAATTATTTTTTTTTTCTTTAAAGTTTAATTTTTCAAAATTGAAAAAAATTTCCCTTTTTTAAAAAATTTTTTTTAAAAATTTTTAAATATTTTAAAAAAAATTTCAAATTTTTAAATTAAAAAAATTTTTTTTTTTTAAAATTTTTTTTAAAAAAAATTTTTAATTTTTAAAAAAATGTTTTTAAAGAAAAAATTAATTTTTTTTTTTTAAATTTAATTTAATTTTAAATTTTAAAATTTTAATTTTTAAAATTTTTAAAAATTTGGTAAAAATTTATTTTTATAAATTTAAAATTTTAATCTTAAAAAAACTTTTTTAAGTGTTTTAATGATTTTTTAAAAAAAAATTGTTTTTACAATTGATTTTACACTTTTTTTAAATATTTGAGCTTAAATATTTAAATTTTTTGTAATTTTAAAAAATTTTTAAAAAATTTTTTAATTTTTAAGTTTTTTTAGGGCTAAAAAATTCGAAAAAGAATATTCATTTTTTTTAAGAAAAAAAAATTAAATTTTAAAATTTTTTTCGGAAATTTTTTTAAAATATTAACCCTTTTAGGGAAAATTTGCCATAGTGTACAATTTAAAAAAAAGTTTTTTTTATGTTTTTTTTTTAGGTTTTTAAACTTAAAAAATTTTTTATTTAATTATACCCCAAAAATGTTTTTTTTAATATTTGCTATTACTAATTTTCTTTTTAAATTTAAAACCTTTTTTTAAAAATTTTTATTAAAATTTTATTAATTAACTAAAAATTTAAAAAAAGGTTTTTATTTTAATTATAGTATATCAACGTTTTTTTTTTTTTAAAAGTTTCTTTTTATATAAAAAGTTTTTTATTTATTGCTATAAACCCAAAATGTATTTTTTTAATTTTTGCTTTTTTAATTAATTTTTTTAAAAATTTAAAATTAAAAACCCCTTTTTAAAAATTTCTTAAAAATTTTCAAATTAAATTTTAAAAAAATTTTTTTTATGTATTAACTTAAAAACGTTTTTAAGTTTTTTAATGTATTTTTAAAAAAAGGTTTTTTTTTATTGCTTAACCCTAAATTAGGGTTAAATTTTTTTAGTATTTATAATTTTTTCCTAAAAAGTTAAAAATTTTTTTAAAATTTTGGGTAAAAAATTTAAATTTTTAAAACTTTTAAAAAAATAAGAGGATTTATTGGAATAAAATTTAGGTTTTTCATAGTTTTTTAACTGTAGCTTATTTTAAAAATTTTTTAACTATTTTAAACCAAAAAATTTTTTTTTTTTTTAGTTTTTGTTTTTTTTAATTAAATATTTTTTTTTTTTTCTTCCCCAAAATTTTTTTTTTCCCTTTTTTTACAAAAAAAATTAAAAAAATGTTTTTTTAAAATTTAATTCAATTTTTTTTAAAAAAATTTTTTTTTAAATTTTTAATTATTTTTTTTAAAAAAAAAGGGAAATTTTTTATCGATTTTCCCAATTTTTTTAAAATTTTTTTTTAAAATGTATTTTTTTAAAATTTTTACAAATTTTTCTTAAAAACAATTTTTTTTTTTAAAATTTTTTAAGGGGTAAAAATGTGAAAATTACTTTTCCCGTTTTAAAAAAAATTTGAAAATTTATTTAATTAATTAAGTTTTTTGTTTTAAAAAATTTTATATAATTTTAATAGGTTTTAATTTTTTGTATACTTGTATATAACGTTTTTTAATTTTTCTTTTTTATTTAAAATAAAGGTTTTCCATGATTGCTTTTTATCCCCAAAATGTTTCTTTTTAATTTTTTGTTATTTTTTAGGTTTTCCACTTAAATAAACTCTTTTTTAGAATAAAAGATAAATATTTTTACTAAATTTTGAAAAGGGGTTTTTTTTTAAAAAACGTATTTTTTTTTTTTTTTTTAAACCCCAAAAGATTAAAATTTTTTTAATTAATTTTAATTTCCCAAAAATGGTTTAATTTTAAATATTTTACTATAATTCTTTTTTCCCCTTAAATTTAAAATTTTTTTTGGGAAAAATTTGCACCTTTCTTTTTTTAACTTTTAAAAAAATAAAAGGTTTTTTATTGTGATATAACGTTATATTGCAAGCGTTTTTCATAGTTTCTTGTAAACTGTAGCGTTTTTGTATATATACAAGTAGTTTTACTTATCATATTGCTATAAACCCATAAAATGTAGTGTTTTCAATGATCTTAGCTATTTATCGGTGATATACAGCTGTTTTCCTACAAATTGAAGTGTAAAATCCTCTTTTTAGAATAATTTGCACCTATAAGTAGCTTACATTACATTAAGCTAATAAATAGAAGAGTAAGAGGTTATTTATTGTTATATAACGGTATATTGCAAGCGTTTTTCATAGTTTCTTCTAAACTGTAGCGTTATTGTATATATACAGGTAGTTTTACTTATTATATTGCTATAAACCCATAAAATGTAGTGTTTTCAATGATTTTAGCTAGTTATCAGTGATATATAGCTGTTTTCCTACAAATTGAAGTACAAAATCCTCTTTTTAGAATAATATGCACCTATAAGTAACTTACATTACATTAAGCTATTAAATAGAAGAGTAAGAGATTATTTATTGTGATATAACGGTATATTGCAAGCGTTTTTCATAGTTTCTTGTAAACTGTAGCGTTATTGTATATATACAATATTTTTTACTTATCATATTGCTATAAACCCATAAATGTATGCTTTTCAATGATTTTAGCTGTGTATCAGTGAAAGTGGTTATTTGCTCAAATTGCAGTAATTTCTTTCTTTATATCTGTAGCTAAATAGTCTTTTTATATTTGCTACAACTATATTTTAGTAAAATTAATAGCTAAAATATGTATTTTCATGAAATTTGATATCAATTTTAATCTTAAAACATGTTTGTTCAAGAATTTTATGTATTTTTGAATGCTAAATAATGGTCGAAATTTTTACATTATTCAGCCCTTGTTTTACACAACTCTATTTTTAACAATGTTATGATCTAAACAAAATGATTTTTTTCATGAAATTTAGGTACAATTTTAATCTTAAAAACAACGTTTTTTCAAGTGATTTAATGTAAAATTTTTGAAAAGCCTAAAAAATGTCGAATTTGACATTATTCATCCCTTTTACACACTATATTTTATCAATATTATGAGCTTAAAATATGTATTTTTCGGTTAATTATGTATCAATTTTATCTTAAAAACAACGTTTTTTCAAGTGTTTTAATGTATTTTTGAAGGGCTAAAATGTCGAAATTGACATTATTCAGCCTTTTAGAAGAAATGATATAGAGATAGATAATAAATTCAAATGTGGGAATAAGTTGTTTTCGTTAGAATTTCTATTTTGAACTACTGTAATCTTATAATAGGAGTTTTGATACTCATATTTGTGATACATGTATATTATACGTGGTTTTTCATAATTTCTTCTTATTTGTATGTTATATCATTAATAGAAGAATTTACTTATGATAATGCTTTATACCCTCAAAATGTGTCCTTTTTCATGATTTTTAGCTAGATATCGGTGATATATCGCTGTTTTCTTCTACAAATGAAGTATACAATCCTTTTTTTAGATAATGTTGACCTATAATAGCTTACATTACCTTAAGCCTAATAAATAGACAGAGTAAGAGTTCTTTATTTGTAATATAACGGTATATTGCAAGCGTTTTTCATAGTTTCTTGTAAACTGTTGCGTTGTATTGGATATATACGCAGAGTTTTAATTATCATATTGGCTAATAAACCCTAAAATCGTAGTGTTTTGTTTGCAATGATATTAGCTATTTATCGGTGATATATAGCTGTTTTCCTACAAATTGAAGTATAAAATCCTCCTTTTTAGAATAATTTGCACCTATAAGTGCTTACATTACATTAAGCTATTAAATAGAAGAGTCAGAGGTTATTTATTTTATATAACGGTATATTGGCACGCGTTTTTCATAGTTTCTTCTAACTGTAGCGTTATTTGTATAGTATACAGTAGTTTTTACTTATCATATTGCTATAACCCATAATGTAGGTTTTCAATGTTTTAGCTAGTTATCAGTGATATAAGCTGTTTTCCTACAAATTGAAGTATAAACCCTTTTTTTTAGATAATTTGCACCTAAAAGTAGTTTAATTACATTAAGCTTTTAAATAAAAGAGTAAGAGGTTATTTTTTGTGTTTAAAAACGGATATTGCAAGCGTTTTTCATAGTTTCTTTTAAACTGTAGCGTTTTGATTAACAAGATTTTATATCATATTGCTAAAACCCAAAATGTAGTGTTTTTCAATGATTTTAGCTAGTTATCAGTGAAGAGTTGTTTTTTTTACAAATTGAAGTATATTTCTTTATATCTGTAGCTAAATAGCTTTTTTATTTTTCTACAACTATATTTTACAAATTAATAGCTAAAAAAAATGTATTTTTCATGAAATTTAGATATCAATTTTAATCTTATAAACAATGTTTTTTCAAGTATTTTAATGGATTTTTTAAATGCTAAATAATGTCAAAATTTGACATGATTCAGCACTTTTACACAACTATGTTTTACAATATTATGAGCTTTTAAAAAATGTATTTTTCATGAAATTTATGTATCAATTTTATTCCTAAAAACAACGTTTTTTTCAAGTGTTTTAATGTATTTTTGAAGGGGTAAAAAAAGTAGAAAATTGACATTATTCAGCCCTTTTTATGATAGAAAATTCAAAATGTGGATTTATAGTTGTTTTCGTTAGAAATTGCTATTTTGAACAACTGTAATCTTATAATATGAGTTTTTAGACTCTATATTGGGGATACAATTGTATATTTACGTGTTTTTCATAATTTCATCTTAATTGTAGTGTTTTTATCATTAATAGAAGGAATTTACCTTATGATAATGCTCTTTTACCCTCAAAATGTGTTTCTTTTCAATGATTTTAGCTAGTTATCGGTGATATAAAAGCTGTTTTTTCCTACAAATTGAAGTATACAATCCTTTTTAGAATAATTTTGACTTTAAATAGCTTACATTACATTAAGCTAATAAATAGAAGAGTAAGAGGTTTTTTTATTGTAATATAACCGTATATTGCAAGCGTTTTCATAGTTTCTTGTAAACTGTTGCGTTATTGTATATATCGAAGAGTTTTTAATTACATATTGCTATAAACCATAAAATGTAGTGTTTCAAGATAATAGCTATTTATCGTGATATATAGCTGTTTTCCTACAAATTGAAGTATAAAATCCTCTTTTTAGCATAATTTTGCACCTATAAGTAGCTTACATTACATTAAGCTAGTAAATGAAGAGTAAGAGGTTATTTATTGTGATATAACGGTATATTGCCCAAACGTTTTTCATCGTTTCTTTTAATCTGTAGCGTTATTGTATATATACAATACTTTTACTTATCATATTGCTATAAACCCAAAAAAATGTGTTTTTCAATGATTTTAGCTAGTTATCAGTGAAGAGTTGTTTTTTCTACAAATTGAAGTATATTTCTTTATATCTGTAGCTAAATAGCTTTTTATATTTGCTGCAACTATATTTTTACAAAATTAATAGCTTAAAATATGGGATTTTCATGTAATTTATGTATCAATTTTATCTTAAAAACAACGTTTTTTCAAGTGTTTTAATGTATTTTTGAAGGGCTAAAAAATGTCGAAAATTGACATTATTCAGCCCTTTTTGAAAGAAATAGAAATAGAGATTAGATAGAGAAATTCAAAATGTGGAATTATAGTTGTTTTCGTTAGAAATTGCTATTTTAAACTATTTGTAAGTTATAATAGGAGTTTGAGACTCTATTTGGGGATACAATTGTATATTATACGTGTTTTTCATAGTTTCTTCTTAATTGTGTGTTATATCATTAAAAGAAGGAATATACCTTATGATAAGCTTTATACCCCCCAAAATGTGTTCCCTTTTTAATGGTTTTTGCTAGTTATTGGTGATATATAGCTGTATTGCTACAAATTGAAGTATACAATCCTTTTTTTAGAATAATTTGGACCTATAAGTACTTACTTTACATTAAGCTAATAAATGAAAAAGTAAGAGGGTATTTATTGTGATATAACGGTATATTGCAAGCGTTTTTCATAGTTTCTTGTAACTGTAGCGTTATTGTATATATACAAGTACTTTACTTATCAATTTCTATAAACCCAAAAAATGTAGTGTTTTCAAAGATTTTAGCTAGTTATCAGTGAAGAGTTTTTTTTCTACAAATGAAGTATATTTCTTTATATCTGTAGCTAAATAGCTTTTTATATTTGCTGCAACTATATTTTACAAAATTAAAAGCTAAAAATATGTATTTTTCATAAATTTATGTATCAATTTTAATCTTAAAACAACGTTTTACAAGTGTTTTAATGTATTTTGAAAGCCTAAAAAAAAGTCGAAATTTTTACATTATTCGCACTTTTACACAACTATATTTTACAATATTTATGAGCTTAAAAAATGTATTTTTCATGTAATTATGTATCAATTTATTCTTAAAAACAAAGTTTTTTCAAGTGTTTTAATGTATTTTTGAAGGGCTAAAAAATGTCGAAAATTGACATTATTCAGCTCTTTTAGAAGAAATAGAGATAGAGATTAGATAGAGAAATTCAAAAGTGGGAAATTTTAGTTGTTTTCGTTAGAAATTGCTATTTTAAACTACTGTAAGCTTATATAGGAGTTTTGAGACTCTATATTGTGATACAATTGTATATTATACGTGTTTTCATAGTTTCTTCTTAATTGTAGTGTTATATCATTAATAGAAGGAATATACCTTATGATAATGCTTTATACCCACAAAATGTGTTCATTTCAAAGGTTTTAGCTAGTTTTTTTGTGATATATACTGTATTGCTACAAATTGGGAAATTTACAATCCTTTTTTTAGAATAATTTGGACCTATAAGTAGCTTACTTTACATTAAGCTAATAAATAGAAGAGTAAGAGGGTATTTATTGTGATATAACGGTATATTGCAAGCGTTTTTTCATAGTTTCTTGTAAACTTTAGCGTTATTGTATATATACAAGTAGTTTTACTTATCATATTGCTATAAACCCATAAAATGTAGTGTTTTCAATGATATTAGCTATTTATCGGTGATATAATAGCTATTTTGCTACAACTTGAAGTATAAAAACCTCTTTTTAGAAGAATTTTTCACCTATTAGTAGCTTACATTACATTAAGCTATTAAAAAGGAGTAAGGGTTATTTTTGTTTATAACGGTATATTGCAGGCGTTTTTCTAGTTTCTTTTAACTGTAGGAGTTATTTTAAAATTACCAT
>JACEEZ010016424.1:0-17216 GCA_016584305.1 Chionoecetes opilio
GTTTCATATGCTGACTTTCTTACAATTACAGTTAAGCCTAATAAAATCCTCTTTTTAGAATAATATCCACCTATATGCACCTTGCTTACATTAAGCTAATAAGTAGAAGACTAAGAGGATATTTATTGTGATATAACGGTATATTGCAAGCCTTTTTCATAGTTTCTTGTAAACTGTAGCGTTATTGTATATATACAAGTAGTTTAACTTATCATATTGCTATAAACCCTTAAAATGTTGTGTTTTCAATGATATTAGCTATTTATCGGTGATATATAGCTGTTTTCCTACAAATTGAAGTATAAATCCTCTTTTTAGAATAATTTGCACCTATAAGTAGCTTACATTACATTAAGCTATTAAATAGAAGAATAAGAGGTTATTTATTGTGATATAACGGTATATTGCTAGCGTTTTTCATAGTTTCTTGTAAACTGTAGCGTTATTGTATATATACAAGTAGTTTTACTTATCATATTGCTATAAACCCATAAAATGTAGTGTTTTCAATGATATTAGCTATTTATCGGTGATATATAGCTGTTTTCCTACAAATTGAAGTATACAATCCTTTTTTTAGAATAATTTGCACCTATAAGTAGCTTACATTACATTAAACTAATAAATAGAAGAGTAAGAGGTTATTTATTGTGATATAACGATATATTGCAAGCCTTTTTCATAGTTTCTTGTAAACTGTAGCGTTATTGTATATATGCAAGTAGTTTAACTTATCATATTGCTATAAACCCTTAAAATGTAGTGTTTTCAATGATATTAATTATTTATCGGTGATATATAGCTGTTTTCCTACAAATTGAAGTATAAAACCCTCTTTTTAGAATAATTTGCACCTATAAGTAGCTTACATTACATTAAGCTATTAAATAGAAGAGTAAGAGGTTATTTATTGTGATATAACGGTATATTGCAACCGTTTTTCATAGTTTCTTCTAAACTGTAGCGTTATTGTATATATACAAGTAGTTTTACTTATTATATTGCTATAAACCCATAGAAATGTAGTGTTTTCAATGTTTTTAGCTAGTTATCAGTGATATATAGCTGTTTACCTACAAATTGAAGTATAAAATCCTCTTTTTAGAATAATATGCACCTATATGCACCTTGCTTACATTACATTAAGCTAATAAATAGAAGAGTAAGAGGTTATTTATTGTGATATAACGGTATATTGCAAGCTTTTTTCATAGTTTCTTGTAAACTGTAGCGTTATTGTATATATACAAGTAGTTTAACTTATCATATTGCTATAAACCCTTAAAATGTAGTGGTTTCAATGATATTAGCTATTTATCGGTGATATATAGCTGTTTTCCTACAAATTGAAGTATAAAATCCTCCTTTTAGAATAATTTGCACCTATAAGTAGCTTACATTACATTAAGCTATTAAATAGAAGAATAAGAGGTTATTTATTGTGATATAACGGTATATTGCTAGCGTTTTTCATAGTTTCTTGTAAACTGTAGCGTTATTGTATATATATGTAACGCGAGAAATTACATTAATAGGGGAAGAGATGAAATAACACATAAGTATCAATAAGCTAACGAGGATTTTCCTCCACGCCTCATTCCTGAATCACTGGTTAGGCTTATATTTTAAGCCAGTGGTAGTTGACCACGTATCGAAACGAAGTGAGAAGGGGAGCTGAACGTCAGGTTAGCATTTAGTAGCAGACGGGACTCCCGGTGGGTAAACCCACTGGGAGGTGACCTTATCCTCCCTTGTAAAGGTATGTTATAAAATGTTTGTTAACTAGAGATGTAGACATGACTTACTGGTGATTCTTTTTGTTGACCAGGATTAATGACTTGTATTACTTAGGGTCCCAAGGTAGGATGCTGTTGGCGGACCAGGGGGCCAAGCGCTCACAAATTAGCAGAGGGGGCAACCACAACATGTCACAGCCAGCCGTGTGAGGACAAGGAGAAAAGAAGGAAATAGAAAAATAAGTGAGAGGGAAACAGTTGGAAGTGGGATAGACTACGTATACATTATATTAGGATAACGACTTGAGCATTACATGTGCGTATCGTTAAGGGGTAACAGTGCGACTGAAGTTACCAAAGATAGTAAACTATATTAGGATAACGACTTGAGCATTTCGCGTGCGTATCGCTAGGAGGGAAGGAAGACTTAATATTAAGATAACTTGTGAATGTATAATAACTACATAATGGAGACAGTAAAGAGTTAAATATATTATAATTAGAAATATATTAACGCGTTGTCATTCAGTTTCCAACCAGACTTACATTTTTTCTTAAATCTTTTATTTTTGTTCATTCATATATTTTTTCCCACTTAATGTGGGTGGTGGCAGCGGAGTAACCAGGACTGTAGAGTACACTCCCAAGGTGGGCACTACATAATGGTAACAAAGGTGTAGATGGTCAAAATGACCACTACATATACAAGTAGTTTTACTTATCATATTGCTATAAACCCATAAAATGTAGTGTTTTCAATGATATTAGCTATATATCGGTGATATATAGCTGTTTTCCTACAAATGGAAGTATACAATCCTTTTTTTAGAATAATTTGCACCTATAAGTAGCTTACATTACATTAAACTAATAAATAGAAGAGTAAGAGGTTATTTATTTTGATATAACCGTATATTGCAAGCGTTTTTCATAGTTTCTTGTAAACTGTAGCGTTATTGTATATATACAAGTAGTTTAACTTATCATATTGCTATAAACCCTTAAAATGTAGTGTTTTCAATGATATTAGCTATTTATCGGTGATATATAGCTGTTTTCCTACAAATTGAGGTATAAAATCCTCTTTTTAGAATAATTTGCACCTATAAGTAGCTTACATTACATTAAGCTATTAAATAGAAGAGTAAGAGGTTATTTATTGTGATATAACGGTATATTGCAAGCGTTTTTTCATAGTTTCTTCTAAACTGTAGCGTTATTGTATATATACAAGTAGTTTTACTTATCATATTGGTATAAACCCATAAAATGTAGTGTTTTCAATGATTTTAGCTAGTTATCAGTGATATATAGCTGTTTTCCTACAAATTGAAGTATAAAATCCTCTTTTTAGAATAATATCCACCTATATGCACCTTGCTTACATTACATTAAGCTAATAAGTAGAAGACTAAGAGGATATTTATTGTGATATAACGGTATATTGCAAGCCTTTTTCATAGTTTCTTGTAAACTGTAGCGTTATTGTATATATACAAGTAGTTTAACTTATCATATTGCTATAAACCCTTAAAATGTTGTGTTTTCAATGATATTAGCTATTTATCGGTGATATATAGCTGTTTTCCTACAAATTGAAGTATAAAATCCTCTTTTTAGAATAATTTGCACCTATAAGTAGCTTACATTACATTAAGCTATTAAATAGAAGAATAAGAGGTTATTTATTGTGATATAACGGTATATTGCTAGCGTTTTTCATAGTGTCTTGTAAACTGTAGCGTTATTGTATATATCAAGTAGTTTACTTATCATATTGCTATAAACCCATAAAATGTAGTGTTTTCAATGATATTAGCTATTTATCGGTGATATATAGCTGTTTTCCTACAAATTGAAGTATACAATCCTTTTTTTAGAATAATTTGCACCTATAAGTAGCTTACATTACATTAAACTAATAAATAGAAGAGTAAGAGGTTATTTATTGTGATATAACGATATATTGCAAGCCTTTTTCATAGTTTCTTGTAAACTGTAGCGTTATTGTATATATGCAAGTAGTTTAACTTATCATATTGCTATAAACCCTTAAAATGTAGTGTTTTCAATGATATTAGCTATTTATCGGTGATATATAGCTGTTTTCCTACAAATTGAAGTATAAAATCCTCTTTTTAGAATAATTTGCACCTATAAGTAGCTTACATTACATTAAGCTATTAAATAGAAGAGTAAGAGGTTATTTATTGTGATATAACGGTATATTGCAAGCGTTTTTCATAGTTTCTTCTAAACTGTAGCGTTATTGTATATATACAAGTAGTTTTACTTATTATATTGCTATAAACCCATAAAATATAGTGTTTTCAATGATTTTAGCTAGTTATCAGTGATATATAGCTGTTTTCCTACAAATTGAAGTATAAAATCGTCTTTTTAGAATAATTTGCACCTATAAGTAGCCCACATTACATTAAGCTATTAAATAGAAGAGTAAGAGGTTATTTATTGTGATATAACGGTATATTGCAAGCGTTTTTCATAGTTTCTTGTAAACTGTAGCGTTATTGTATATATACAAGTAGTTTTACTTATCATATTGCTATAAACCCATAAGATGTAGTGTTTTCAATGATTTTAGCTAGTTATCAGTGAAGAGTTGTTTTTTTCTACAAATTGAAGTATATTTCTTTATATCTGTAGCTAAATAGCTTTTTATATTTGCTACAACTATATTTTACAAAATTAATAGCTAGGAATATGTATTTTTCATGAAATTTAGATATCAATTTTAATCTTAAAAACAATGTTTTTTCAAGTATTTTAATGTATTTTTGAAAGGCTAAATAATGTCGAAATTTGACATTATTCAGCACTTTTACACAACTATATTTTACAATGTTACGAGCTAAAAATAATAATTTTTCTTGAAATTTAGGTCTCAATTTTAATCTTAAAAACAACGTTTTTTCAAGTGTTTTAATGTATTTTTGAAGACCAAAAAAATGTCGAAATTTGACATTATTCAGCACTTTTACACACCTATATTTTACAATATTATGAGCTTAAAATATGTATTTTAATGAAATTTATGTATCAATTTTATTCTTAAAAACAACGTTTTTTCAAGTGTTTTAATGCATTTTTGAAGGGCTAAAAAATGTCGAAAATTGACATTATTCAGCCCTTTTTTCGATAGAGAAATTCAAAATGTGGAATTATAGTTGTTTTCGTTGGAAATTGCTATTTTAAACTACTGTAAGCTTATAATAGGAGTTTGAGACTCTATATTGTGATAAAATTGTATATTATACGTGTTTTTCATAGTTTCTTCTTAATTGTAGTGTTATATCATTAATAGAATGAATTTACCTTATGATAATGCTTTATACCCTCAAAATGTGTTCTTTTCAATAATTTTAGCTAGTTATCGGTGATATATAGCTGTTTTCCTACAAATTGAAGTATACAATCGTTTTTTTAGAATAATTTGGACCTATAAGTAGCTTACATTACATTAAGCTAATAAATAGAAGAGTAAGAGGTTATTTATTGTGATATAACGGTATATTGCAAGCGTTTTTCATAGTTTCTTGTAAACTGTAGCGTTATTGTATATATGCAAGTAGTTTTACTTATCATATTGCTATAACCCTAAAATGTAGTGTTTTCAATGATATTAGCTATTTATCGGTGAAATATAGCTGTTTTCCGAACAAAGTGAGTATAAAACCTCCTTTTTGAAATAATTTGCACCTATAAGAAGTACTTACATTACATTAAGCTATAAATAGAAAGTATGAGTTATTTATTGTGATATAACGGTATATTTGCAAGCGTATTTTCATAGTTTCTTCTAAACTGTAACGTTTTGTAATATCCGAAGTAGTTTTACTTATCATATTGCTATAAACCCCTTAAAAATGTAGTTTTTTCAATGATATTAGCTATTTATCCGGTGATATATAGCTGTTTTCCATACAAATTGGAAGTATAAATCCTCCTTTTAAGAATAATTTGCACCTATAAGTAGCTTACGCCCTACATAACTAATAAATAGAAAAGTACGAGGTTTTTATTGTGATATAACGGGATATTGCAATCGTTTTCACATAGTTTCTTGTAAACTGTAGCGTTATTGTATCATATACAAGTGTTTACTTATCATAGTTTGCTTTATAGAACCCTTTAAAATGTAGGTGTTTTGCAATGATATTAGCTATTTATCGATGATATATAGCTTGTTTTCCCTCAATTGAAGTATAAATCCTCTTTTTAGAATAATTTTTTGCACCTATAAGTAGCTTACATTCCAATTAAGCTCTTACAATCAGAAGATTAGAAGGTTATGTATGTGATATAACGGTCATATTTGCAAGCGTTTTTAATAGTTTTTCTTCTAAACTGTAGTCGTTATTGATATATACAAGTAGTTTTTTTTTACTTATTATATTGCTATAAACCCCTAAAATGTAGTGTTTTTCAATTATTTTAGCTAGTTTTCATGTGATTATAGCTGTTTTCCTACAAATTGAAGTATAAAAAATCGTCTTTTTATAATAATTTGCACCTATAAGTAGCCCACATTACATTAAGCTATTCATAGAAGAGTAAGCGGTTATTTATTGTGATATAACGGTATAATTTTTTTTGCAAACGTTTTTTCATAGTTTCCTTGTATACTGTAGCGTTATTGTATATATACAAGTAGTTTTACTTATCATATTGCTATAAACCCATAAAATGTAGTGTTTTCAATGATTTTAGCTAGTTATCAGTGATAGATAGCTGTTTTCCTACAAATTGAGGTATAAAATCTTCTTTTTTAGAATAATTTGCACCTATAAGTAGCCCACATTACATTAAGCTATTAAATAGAAGAGTAAGAGGTTATTTATTGTGATATAACGGTATATTGCAAGCGTTTTTCATAGTTTCTTGTAAACTGTAGCGTTATTGTATATATACAAGTAATTTTACTTATCCTATTGCTATAAACCCATAAAATGTAGTGTTTTTAATGATTTTAACTAGTTATCAGTGAAGAGTTGTTTTTTTCTACAAATTGAAGTATATTTCTTTATATCTGTAGCTAAATAGCTTTTTATATTTGCTACAACTATATTTTACAAAATTAATAGCTAGAAATATGTATTTTTCATGAAATTTAGATATCAATTTTAATCTTAAAAACAATGTTTTTTAAAGTATTTTAATGTATTTTTGAAAGGCTAAATAATTTCGAAATTTGACATTATTCAGCACTTTTACACAACTATATTTTACAATGTTATGAGCTAAAAATATGTATTTGTCATGAAATTTTGGTATCTATTTTAATCTTAAAAACAACGTTTTTTCAGGTGTTTTAATGTATTTTTGAAAGCCTAAAAATGTCGAAGTTTGACATTATTCAGCCCTTTTTTTGACAGAGAAATTCAAAATGTGGAATTATAGTTGTTTTCGTTATAAATTGCTATTTTAAACTACTGTAAGCTTATAATAGGAGTTTGAGACTCTATATTGTGATAAAATTGCATATTATACGTGTTTTTCATAGTTTCTTCTTAATTGTAGTGTTATATCATTAATAGAAGGAATTTACCTTATGATAATGCTTTATACCCTCAAAATGTGTTCTTTTCAATAATTTTAGCTAGTTATCGGTGATATATAGCTGTTTTCCTACATATTGAAGTATACAATCGTTTTTTTAGAATAATTTGGACCTATAAGTAGCTTACATTACATTAAGCTAATAAATACAAGAGTAAGAGGTTATTTATCGTGATATAACGGTATATTGCAAGCGTTTTTCATAGTTTCTTGTAAACTGTAGCGTTATTGTATATATGCAAGTAGTTTTACTTATCATATTGCTATAAACTCTTAAAATGTAGTTTTTTCAATGATATTAGCTATTTATCGGTGATATATAGCTGTTTTCCTACAAATTGAAGTATAAAATCCTCCTTTTAGAATAATTTGCACCTATAAGTAGCTTACATTACGTTAAGCTATTAAATAGAAGAGTAAGAGGTTATTTATTGTGATATAACAGTATATTGCAAGCGTTTTTCATAGTTTCTTCTAAACTGTAGCGTTATTGTATATATACAAGTAGTTTTACTTATTGTATTGCTATAAACCCATAAAATGTAGTGTTTTCAATTATTTTAGATAGTTATCAGTGATATATAGCTGTTTTCCTACAAATCTAAGTATAAAATCCTCTTTTTATAATAATGTGCACGTATAAGTAGCTTACATTACATTAAGCTATTAAATAGAAGAGTAAAAGGTTATTTATTGTGATATAACGGTATATTGCAAGCGTTTTTCATAGTTTCTTCTAAACTGAAACGTTTTTGTAAATATACAAGTAGTTTTACTTATCATATTGCTATAAACCCTTAAAATGTAGTGTTTTCAATGATATTAGCTATTTATCGGTGATATATAGCTGTTTTCCTACAAATTGAAGTATACAATCCTTTTTTTAGAATAATTTGCACCTATAAGTAGCTTACATTACATTAAACTAATAAATAGAAGAGTAAGAGGTTATTTATTGTGATATAACGGTATATTGCAAGCGTTTATCATAGTTTCTTGTAAACTGTAGCGTTATTGTATATATACAAGTAGTTTAACTTATCATATTGCTATAAACCCATAAAATGTAGTGTTTTCAATGATATTAGATATTTATCGGTGATATATAGCTGTTTTCCTACAAATTGAAGTATAAAATCCTCTTTTTAGAATAATTTGCACCTATAAGTAGCTTACATTACATTAAGCTATTAAATAGAAGAGTAAGAGGTTATTTATTGTGATATAACGGTATATTGCAAGCGTTTTTCATAGTTTCTTCTAAACTATAGCGTTATTGTATATATACAAGTAGTTTTACTTATTATATTGCTATAAACCCATAAAATGTAGTGTTTTCAATGATTTTAGCTAGTTATCAGTGATATATAGCTCTTTTCCTACAAATTGAAGTATAAAATCGTCTTTTTAGAATAATTTGCACCTATAAGTAGCCCACATTACATTAAGCTATTAAATAGAAGAGTAAGAGGTTATTTATTGTGATATAACGGTATATTGCAAGCGTTTTTCATAGTTTCTTGTAAACTGTAGCATTATTGTATATATACAAGTAGTTTAACTTATCATATTGCTATAAACCCTTAAAATGTTGTGTTTTCAATGATTTTAGCTATTTAACGGTGATATATAGCTGTTTTCCTACAAATTGAAGTATACAATCCTTTTTTTAGAATAATTTGCACCTATAAGTAGGTTACATTACATTAAACTAATAAATAGAAGAGAATAGGTTAATTTATGTGATATAACGGTATATTGCAAGCGTTTTTCATCGTTTCTTTAAACTTTAGCGGTATAGTATATATACAAGTATTTTGTATATATAAAGGATTAACTTGCTAGCAATAACCCATAATAATAATGTAGTGTTTTCAAGATTTAGGCTAGTTATCAGTTGAAGAGTTGTGTTTTTTCTACAAATTGACGTATATTTACTTATATTGTAGCAAAATAGCTTTTATTTGCTACAACTATTATTTTACAAAATTAATAGCGAGAAATATTGTATTTTTCATGAATTTAGATATCAATTTTAATCTTAAAAATAATGTTTTTTCAAGTATTTAATGTATTTTGAAAGCTAAATAATGTCGAAATTTGAACATTATTCAGCACTTTACACAACTATATTTACAATGTGATGAGCTAAAAATAATAATTTTTCTTGAAATTTAGTTCTCAATTTAATCTAAAAAACAACGTTCTGTTTTTTTCAAGTGTTTTAATGTATTTTGAAGGCCAAACAAATGGTCGGAAATTTGAAATTATTTCAGCATTACACACCTATATTTACAATATATAGCTTAAAAATGTAATTTATAAGGAATTTATGTATCAATTTTATTCTTAAAAACAACGTTTTTTCAAGTGTTTTTTAATGAATTTTCTGAAGCGGCTAAAAATGTCGAAATTGACATTAGTCAGCCCTTTTTTTGATAGCGAGAAATTCAAAATGTGGAATATAGTGTTTTCGTTTGGGAAATTGCTATTTTAACTACTTGTAAGATTTATAACAGGGAGTTTGGACTCTATATTGTGATAAAATTGATAATGATACGGGTTTTTCAAAGTTTCTTCTTAATTGTAGTGTTATATCATTAATAGCAAGGAATTTACCTTATGCTAATGATTTCATTCCTCAGAATGTGTTTTTTCAATAATTTTAGCTAGTTATCGGTGATATATAGATGTTTTTCTGCACAAATTGCAAGTATACAATCGTTTTTTTTTAGAATAATTTTGGAACCTATAAGTAGCTTACATTACATTAAGCTAATGAAATAGAAGAGTAGAGGTTATTTATGGTTTATACACGGTTATATTGCAAGCGTTTTTTCATAGTTTTTGTAAAACTGTAGCGTTATTGTATATATACAAGTCGTTTTACTTATCATATTTGCTATAAACCTTAAAATGTAGTGTTGTCACTGATATGAGCTATTATCGGTGATATAGAGCTGTTTTCCTACAAAATTGAAAGTATCTTAAAAATCCTCTTTTTAGAATAATTTGCACCTATAGTAGCCAAACATTCATTAAGCTAATAAATAGAAGAGTAGAGGTTATTTATGGTGATAAACGGTTATTGCCAAGCGTTTTTCATAGTTTCTCTGTTAAACTCTAGCGTTATTGTATTATATACAAGTAAAATTTACTACTATATTGCTGTAAAACTCATAAATGTAGTGTTTCAATGATGTTAGCTATTTATCTTAAAGAGTGTTTTTTTTCTACAAATTGAAAGTATATTTCTTCTAATCTGTAGCACTAAATAGCTTTTTTATATTTGCTACAACTATATTTTAAAAAAATTAATAGCTAAAAAATATGTATTTTTCATTGAAATTTAATATCAATTTTATTCTTAAAAACATTGTTTTTCAAGAATTTGTATGTATTTTTTGAAATGTGAATAAGTCGAATTTGAAATTATTCAGCACTTTTACACAACATAGTTTACAGTGTTATGAGCTAAATAATATGATTTTTCATGAAATTAGGTAGAAATTTTAATCTTAAAACAAGTTTTTTCAAGTGTTTGAATGTTTATTTGAAAGCATAAAAAATGTTCGAAATTTAACATTATCAGCACTTTTAAACAAACTATAGTATACAATAATGAAGCTTAAAAAATATGTATTTTTCATGTAATTTATGTATCAATTTTATTCTTTAAAAACAATGTTTTTTCAAGTATTTAATGTATTTTTGACTTAAGGCTAAAAAATGTCGAAAAATTGACATTAGTCAGCCCTGTTTTGATAGAGAAATCAAAATGTGGCAATTAAGTTGTTTTCGTGGAAATTTGCTATTGTAAACTTACTGTAAGCTTATATAATAGGAGTTTGAAGACCGTAATGTGATAAAATTGTATATTAACGTGTTTTTCATAGTTTCTTCTTAATTGTATGTTATATCTTAATAGAAGGAATTTACATTATGATAATGTTTATACCTCAAAATGTGTTCTTTTCAATAATTTTAGCTAGCTATCGGTCGATATATAGCTGTTTTCCTGAAATTGAAAGTATACAATTCGTTTTTTTAGAATAAACCTTTGGGACCTATAAATAGCTTACATTTACAAAGCTAATAATAGAAGAGTAAGAGGTATTTATGTGATATAAAGGTATATTGCAAGCGTTTTTCATAGTTCTTGTAAACTGTCAGCGTATTGTATAGAGCAATTCATTTTTATTATCATTTTGCTATAAACCCTTAAAAGTAGTGTTTTTCAATGATATTAGCTATTTATCGGGAAATATAGCTGTTTTCCTACCATTGAAGATAAAATCACTCCTTTGTTGAATAATTTGCACCTATAAGTAGCTTACATTACAATTAGCTATAATAGAAGAGTAAGAGGTATTATTGTGATATAAACCGGTATATTTGCAAGCGTTTTTTTTCATAGTGTTCTTATTAAACGCTCACATTTGTAAAAATACAAGTAGCTTTTACTATCATATTGCTAATAAACCCTTTGAAATGTAGTTTTTTCAATGATATTAGCTATTTATCGAGTGATATATAGCGGTTTTTCCTAACAAATTGAAGTATAAAATACTCCTTTTAGAATAATTTGCACCTATAAGAAAAAAAAAAAAAACCTTCACTAGCTTACACTACATTAAAGCAATAAATAGAAGAGTAAGAGGTTATTTATTGTGATATAACGGTATATTGAAAGCGTTTTTTCATAGTTTCTTGTAAACGTAAGCGTTATTGTACATATACAAGTAGTTTTTACTTTATTATATTGCTTAAACCCTTAAATGTAGTGTTTCAAATGATTTTAGCTAGTTATCAGTGATATATAGCTGTTTTCCTACAAATTGATATATAAAGTCCTCTTTTAGAATTAATTTGCACCTATAAGTAGATTACATTTACATTAAGCTATTAATACAAGAGTGTAAGAGGTGATTTATTGTGATATAACGGTATATTCAAGCGTTTTTCAAGTTTCTTGTAAATCTCTAGCGTATTTGTATCTATACAAGTAAATTTACTTACTATAATGATGTAAACTCATAAAATTGTAGTGTTTCAATGATTTTAGCTAGTTATCCTTGAAGAGTTGTTTTTTTCTACAAATGAAGGTATATTTCTTTTATATTCGTAGCTAAATAGCTTTTTATATTTGCTAAAACTCTATTTTAAAAAATTAAAGCTAAAAAATAGTATTTATCATGAAATTTAGATATCAATTTTAATCTGTAAAAACATTGTTTTTTGAAGAATTTTATGTATTTTTGAAATGCAAATAATGTCGACGAAATTTGACATTATTCAGCACTTTACACAACTATATTTTACATTGTATGAGCTAAAAAATATGTATTTTTCATGAAATTTAGGTAGCAATTTTTAATCACTTAAAAATACAACGTTTTTTCAAGTGTTTTAAGTATTTTTGAAAGTCTAAATAATGTCGAAAATTTAACATTATTCAGCACTTTTACACAACTATATTTACAATATGATAAGCTTAAAACTAGGATTTTTCATGTAATTGATGTTAATTCAATTTTATTATTAAAAACAACGTTTTTTCAAGTATTTTATGTATTTTTGAAGGTCGTAAAAAATGTGAAAAATTGACATTATTCAGCCCCTTTTTTGACTGAGAAATTCAAAAATGTGGATTATAGTTGTTTTCGTTAGAATTTGCTATTTTAACTACTGTAAGCTTATAATAGGAGTTGGAGGACTCTATATTGTGAGTTTACAATTGTATATATACGTTGGTTTTTCATAATTTCTTATTAATTGTAGTGTTATATACATTAATAGAGGAATTTACGTTATTATAATCTTTATACATCAAAAGTGTTTTTTTGCAATGATTTTAGCTAGTGATCGGTGATATATAGCCTTTTCCTACAAAATGAAGTTATACAATCCATTTTTTTAGAATAATTTTGCACCTATAAGTAGCTTACATTACATTAAGCTAATAATAGAAGGTAAGAGGTTTATTTATTATGAGATAAATGTATATGCAGCCGTTTTTCATTACTTTCTTGTAAAAGCTGTTAGCGTTATTGTATATATACAGTAGTTTAAGTTATCATATGCTATTTAAACCCTTAAAATGTAGGGTTTTCAATGAAATAGCTATTTATCTGTGGATATTAATAGTGTTTTCCTACAAATTGAAGTATAAAATCCTCTTTGTTAGAATAATGCACACAGTATAAGTAGGTACATTTAATATTAAGCTATTAAATAGAAGAGGTAAGAGGTTATTTATTGTGATATAACGTATATGCAAGCGTTTTTCATAGTTGCTTCCTAAACTGTAGATTTTATTGTATATAGACAAGTAGTTTTACTTATTATATGCTATAAACCCATAAATGTAGTGTTTCAATTATTTTAGCTAGGTGTATCAGGATATATAGCGGTTTTTCCTCAAATTGAAGTTAAAATCAATCTTTTTAGAATAATATGCACCTATATGCTCCTGCTTTCACATTAACATTAAGCTAATAAAATAGAAGAGTAAGAGGTGTATTTTATTGTGATTTTATTAACGGTAGTCATTGCAAGCCTTTTTCATAGTTTATTGTAAACTGGTAGCGTTATTGTATATATACAAGTAGTTTAACTTATCATATTGCTATAAACCCTTAAAATGTAGTGTTTTCAATGATATTAGCTATTTATCGGTGATATATAGCTGTTTTCCTACAAATTGAAGTATAAAATCCTTTTTTTAGAATAATTTGCACCTATAAGTAGCTTACATTACATTTAAAACTAATAAATAGAAAGTAAGAGGTATTTGATTGTGATTATAACGGTATAATTCAAGCGTTTTCATAGTTTCTCGCAACTGCTAGCGGTATGGTATATATACAAAAGGAGTTTAAATATATATTGCTATAAAACCCGTAAAATGTAGTGTTTTCCATGATATTAGCTATTTATCGGGATATATAGCTGTTTTCCTACAAATTGAAGTATATTAAAATTCCTCTCTTTTTAGAATAATTTGCACCTATAAGTAGTTACATTACATTAAGCTATTAAATAGAAGGTAAGGGTTATTGATTGGATATAACGGTTCATATTGCAAGCGTTTTTTCAATAGTTCTTCTAAACTATAGCGTTATATTGTTATATACAAGAGTGTTACTTATTATATTGCTATAAACCCATTAAAATGTAGTTGTTTCAATGATTTAGCTAGTATCAGTTTGATATATAGCTGTTTTCCTAACAAATTGGAAGTATAAAATCGTGTTTTAGAATAATTTGCACCTATAAGTAGCCCACATACATTAGCTATTAAATAGAAGACGTAAGAGGTTATTTATGTGATATAAAACGATTTGCAAGCGTTTTTCATAGTTTCTTGTAAACTGTAGCGTTCTTGTATATATCCCATAGTAGTTTACTTATCATATTGCTATAACCCATAAATGTCGTGTTTTCAAGATTTACTAGTTATTCAGTGAAGAGTTGTTTTTTTTCTACAAGTTGAAGCTATATTCTTTATATCTGTAGCAAAATAAGCTTTTTATATTTGCTACAACTATATTTTTACAAATTAACTAGCTAGAAATATGTATTTTTTCATGAAATTTAGATCATCAATTGTAATCTTAAAAAACAATGTTTTTTCAAGATTTTAATGTAATTTTTGAAAAGGGCTAAAATAATGTCGAAATTTGACATTATTCAGCAACTTTACACAACTATATTTACAATGTTATGAGCTACAAATAATCACATTTTTCTGCAATTAGGTCTCAATTTAATCTTAAAAACAACGTTTTTTCAAAGTGTTTTTAATGTATTTTTGAAAGCCTTAAAAAATGTCGAAAATTTAACATTATCAGCACTTTTACACAAACTATATTATACAATATTATAAAGCTAAAAAAAAAAAAAAAAAAAAAAAAATTAAAAAAATGTATTTTTCATGAATTTATGTATCAATTTATTATTAAAAACAACGTTTTTTCAAGTAGTTTAATGTATTTTTGAAAGGCAAAAAAATGTCGAAAATATGACATTATTCAGCCCTTTTTGATAGAGAAATTAAAATGTGGAAAATTATAGTTGTTTGTCGTTGAAATTGCTATGTTTAAACTACTGTAAGCTATAATAGGAGTTGGACTCTATATTGTGATATAAAATTGTATATTATAGTGTTTTTCATAGTTCTCTTAATTGTAGTTTTATATCATTAATAGAAAGAAATTACCTTTGATAATGGCTTTATACCTCAAAAATGTGTTCTTTTCAATAAATTTTAGCTAGTTATCGGTGATATATAGCTGTTTCCTGCAAATGAAGTATACAATGTTTTTTTAGAATAATTTGGACCTATAAGTAGCTTGATTACATTAGCTATAAATAGAAGAGTAAGAGGTTATTTATTGTGATATAACGGTATATTGCAAGCGTTTTTCATAGGTGTTGTAAACACTGTGATAGCGTTATTGTATATATGCAAGTAGTTTTACTTATCATATGCTATAAACCCTTTAAAATGTAGTGTTTTCAATTATATTAGCTATTTATCGGTGAAATATACGCTGTTTCCTACAAATTGAGTTATAAAATCCTCCTTTTTGAATAATTTGCACCTATAAGTAGCTTACTATTACATTAAGCTATTAAATGAAGAGTATGAGGTTATTATGTGATATAATGGTTATGCAAGCGTTTTCATAGTTTCTTCTAAACTGTACGTTTTTGTAAATATACAAAGTAGTTTACTTATCATATTGCTATTAACCCTTTAAAATGGAGTTTTTTTCAAGTATTAGCTATTTATCGGTTGATATATAGATGTGTTCCTACAAATTGAAGTATAAAATCCTCCTTTTAGAATAATTTGCACTCTAAAGTAGCCTACCACTACATTAAGCTCATAAATAGAAGAGTAAGAGGTTATTTATTGGATATAACGGTATATTGCAATCGTTTTTCATAGTTTCTTTGTAAACTGTAGCGTTATTGTACATATACAAGTGTTTTACTTATTATATTGCTATAAACCCTTAAAATTGTAGTGTTTTCAATGATTTTAGCTAGTTATCAGTGATATTATAGCTGTTTTCCTACAAATTGATAGATAAACTCCTTTTTTTAGAATAATTTGCACCATAAGTAGCTTACTTACATTAAGCAAAAATACAAGAAAGGGGTTTTAATTTTTTGTAAATTTTCGGTTTTGCAAGGTTTCTGTTTTTTTCCCTGTGCGTTTTGTATTACCCCGTGTTTTCTTTTTTTTTGCTATAAAAATAAAATGTAGTGTTTTCAATGATTTTACTAGTTTCATGAAAAGCTTTTTCCTAAAAATGAAGTATAAAATCCTTTTTTAGAATAATGCACCTATATGCACCTTGCTTACATTACATTAAGCTAAAAAATAGGGGATAAAGGTTATTTATTGTGAAAAAACGTATATTGCAGCCTTTTTCATAGTTTCTTGAAAACTGTAGCTTTATTGTATATACAAGTAGTTTAACTTACATATTGCTATAAAAACCTTAAAATGTTTTTTTCAAGATATTACTATTTCGGTGATAATAGCGTTTTTCCTACAAATTGAAGTATCAAACCCTCTTTTTAGAATAATTTGCACAAAAAGTAGTTACATTACAAAGCTATTAAATAGAAGAAAACGGTTATTTTTGTGATAAAACGGTATATTGCTAGCTTTTTTTCATAGTTTTTTTTGTAAACTGTAGCGTTATTGTATATATACAAGTAGTTTTATTATCTATTTGCATAAACCCATAAATGTAGTGTTTTCAAGGGTTTAGCTATTTATCGGTGTATATAGCTGTTTTCCCCTACAAATTAAAGTAAAAACAACCCTTTTTTTTAGAAAAATTTGCCCTATAAGTAGCTTACATTACATTTTTAAAAAAA
>JACEEZ010016425.1:0-7500 GCA_016584305.1 Chionoecetes opilio
TTATCATAGTCGCGCTAGAACTCGGTGAACCCACTCTTAGCCTCCCGCGCGGTTTGTGAGTCCCCCCACAATTTATGATATCCGCCAGCCAGTTGTGACTAAAATGGGCCATTTTGTCCAGCTATGATAAACGTTCTTAACTATGATCTCTTTGGTAATACCGGTCCAGGTATACAGTGGTCTATGGTCAAGGCTATCTGGTAACTTACCTCACCAAAAATAGAAAATATATTAAAATTAAAAACAATCTCAAGATATTTTTATTCTCCCTTATGTCTTTGAGTCCCTTTGTAAAGGTTGCAGCGAATACCCTTGCTCCTATCACATTGTTTTTGTATTGTTATAATCTATGCATGTCATGTCTGGGGATATTTTATCTAAGTTGATTCATGGTCAGGCAAGAAATGGGAACAAAACACGATGGAAAAAATAGCTGATACTTCCTGGGACCGTACTTGGTGGTAACCGCCACCTGCCCAGGTGTTGGCAAGACAAAAATGCATAATACTAATCATTCACTCTTGTTTTTATCAACAAGGTATATATATTTTAGCACAGATAAGATAGGATACTCGGATCATATCTAGACGATTCGCACGTATTGTACCAACAGCGAGGTTGTTATTGACGATACACACTAAATGAACTCTGACTGCATTTGTAGACAGTGAGGAGGTATTTCTACATAGTATAGATACTAAAATTATTTCTTCCATTCACGTCGATGATGCAGGAAAGGGGAGCGAGATGCACTCGCTAGATAAACGTGCATTAGAAATAAATTACAATAATCGATTAATATGCTCATTTATTGTGCCTTTCCGATGTGTGGCGTGGTGTTCAACTGATCGTACAGATTACCACTACCCTTAAAAAGGTCTGACTCAGGCTGTTTTAGGCAAGACTTTTTCAAGTTTTATGTGGCTCGAAGTTTGTGTGAACTGACAGTGTTTCACTTTTGTTTGTAACAAGTGTGAGATCTCTACTGATAATAGGACGGCAAATAGTCCATGGGCCAACCTGGTCGGTTGGTACCATCTAGAGGTACTAAAAACCCCTTTAATCTATCATCCAGAATGGTGAACCATTACCAAAAATGGTTGCCGGACATTCCAATGGGGTAGCTTTTGTCCTGTACAGTGATTTTAAGTTTATATGTTCATTGTACCATAAAAAGTGCGAAATTGATTATGTAAATCATTTAAGTGATACATGTGAACAAGTTATTGTGTTGAGGTAAGTAAATACTTTCAATCAGAGAATATAATATTATTTTTCTCAAATTTCAGAGATCTGATTAAGAAATATGTCTTCTGATGAGGATTACGATCCACTCTTGGGACCATCGGAAAAACGTAAAAAAACGGAGACTGCCCTCTGCATACTGTGTAACAAACAGGTACCACTCAATAACTTAACCAGACCAAAGGACCTTGAGTCATGGAAGACACTTGTTAATGCAGTTAAAATTAGAAGATATGGTCCAATACTTGAACTTGATACACAATCTGAGGAGATGCCAGACATATATTATGAAACATCATGTCGAAATGGATTCACACACAGGAAATCTTTGAGCAAACTAAAAACTAAAACTCACCTTCCTGAGCAATTGAACACTGAACATAAACGAACTCAGCGAGAGGCTGGAAGTAGCAAGTCACGCACATATCCACATATCCTGCAAAATGTATATGTTGTGACAAGGACTCAAAATATGCAAAAAGGAGCCATAGTCGTGAAAAATTGACTCAATCAGTTGAGTTACGAGCAGACAAGACTATACGAGAAGCTGCCTGCAGATACTTGACTCAAGAACGGTCTGAAGGTTAGAGAAGTATTGATCAGCATATCCTGGCCATGACATCACGTGAGATAGTGGCTGCTGAAGCACACTACCATAAATCTTGCTATCTTGAATACACACGACAAAGGCCTGAACAAATGGCTGGGAACAAAGACAACGAGGAAGATGAAGCATATACGATCACTTCACGTTTTTACCTTTTTTTTTTTTTTTTTTTAACCCAAAAACCTTTTTTTTTTTCAAAAAAAAATTTTTTTTTTTTTTAAAATTTTTTAAAAAATTTTTTTTTAAAATTTTACAAAAATTTTTTTTCAAAATTTTTTTTTTTAAACAATTTTTTAAAAATTTTTCCTTTTACATTAAAAACAAAATTTTTATTAAATATTTTTTTTTTAACAATTTTTAAAAAAAAATTTTTAAAAAATTTATTTTTCTAAATTAAAATTAAAAAAAATTTTTTTGGGGAAAATTAAAATTATTTTTTTTACAGTAAAAAAAATTTTTTTTAAAAAATTTTTAAAAATTTTTTTAAAACCCAAAAAATAAAAATTTTTTTGTTTAAGTTAAAAAAATTTTAAATTATTAAAATTTTTTATAAAATTTTTAAATAAAATAATTTTTTAAAATTTTTTTCAAATTTTTAAAAAAATCTTTAAAAAAAAAATTTTTTTAAAAATATTTTTTAAATTAAAAAAAAAAAAAAATTTCCCCAAAATTTTTTAAAACATAAAAACCAAAATTAAAAATTTTAAAAAAAAAAAAACAATTTCAAAAAAAAATTTTTTAAAAAAATTTTTTAAAATTAAAAATAATTTAAAATTTATTTAATATCCTTTAAATAAAAAATTATTATAAAAACATAAAATTTTAATTTAAAAAAAAAAATTTTTTAAAAAATAAAAACAAAAAAATTTAAATAAATAAAAACCAACCCCTTTAAAAACTTTTTACAAATCAAAAATTAATTCAAAAATATAAAACTAAAATTAAAAAAACCAATTAAAACTAATTTAAAATTTTTAAAAAAAAAAAAAAAAACAAAAAAACAAAAAAAAACTTTTTAAATTTTAAATTTTCCCAATTCCTTTAAAAAAAAAATAAAAAATTTTAAAAACTTAACTTTTTTGTTTTTAAAAAAAAAAAACCTAAAAATTTTAAAAAAAAGGTTTTTAAATTAACCTAAATTTTTTTTTCAAAATTTTTTCCTTTATAACAAAAAGTTAATAAAAAATTAAATTAAACCAAATAAAAAATTGGTTTTTTAAAAAAAAAAATATTTTAACAAATTTTTTTTTTTAATATAAAAATTTTTTAAATTTAAAAAAAAAAAAAATAAAAAAAATATAAAATATATTTTTATAAAAAAAAAATAATAAATTTTTTTAAAATTTATAAAAAAAAAAATTTTTAGTTTTTTTAAATTGAAATTAATTTTTTTAATTTTTAATTTTAAAAGAAAATTTTTTTTTTTTAAAATATTATTTTTTCCCCTTTTTATAATTTAAAATTTTAAATAAAAAAAAGGAAAATTTTTAATAGCTTAAAAAATTAAAAAAATTTTATTTTTTTTTTAAAAAAAAAATTAATTAAAATATTTTAAAATTATATATAATAAAATAAAAAATATATATATAATATAATAATATAAAATATAATATTATAATTAAAAAATATATAATATATAAAAATATATATATAATAAAAATTTTTTATATATAAATATATATATAAAAAAATAAATTTAATATAATTATATTTTTATATATATATAAATATATATAAATAATATATAAAATATATAAAATATAAAATTTTTATATAATATATTAAAATATAATAAATATTAATAAATAATTTTAATATAAAAATTATATATATTAATAATTTTTAATATTTATATTTTTAAATATTTAATATAATATAATATATATAAAATAATATATATAATTATAAAAATAAAATATATATATATATATAATTAATATAATATATAAAATATATAATATAATATAATATATTATATATATAATTATTTAAATATATTATTATAATATAATATATTTTTATATATAAAATTATAATATATAAAATATATTATTATATATAAAATATATATATATTTATAATATATAATATTTAAAATAAAAATATATTTAAAAATTTTTTTTTATATATATTAATATAAAAATTAATAATTATTAAAATATATATTTTAAAATTAATATTTTAAAATATATATATATATATTTTAATAAAATATATATATATATTATAAATTATAAATATATATATAAATATAAATTATAATTTTTAAATTTTTAATATTAATATCTATAATAAATAAATATATATAAATATAAAAATATATATTAATATAAATATATATATTAATATATATATATAGTTTTTATATATATAAATTATAATATAATATATAAAATATATAAAATTTTTAAATTTTATATATAATATATTTTATTTAATAAAATATTTTATTATAAAATATATATAATATAAATAAAATATATAAAATATATTATTAATAAATAATAATTATTTTAATATATATAATAATATATATATAATAAATAATAATAAAAATTATATATAATATATAAAAATATAAAATTTTAAAAAATTTTATATATAATATAAAATAAATATATATAAATATTTTAATATAAATAATAAATAATATTATTATAAATAAAAAATATTATATATATAATTAATAAAATTATAATATATAAAATAAAATTATTATATATATTAAAATAATATAAATATATATATAAATATAAATTATATAATATTTATATATATTATATAAATTATTAAAAAATAAAATATAATTATTATATATAAAAAAATTTTTTATAAATTTATATAAAAATATTTAAAAAAATATTATATATAATATATATATATTATATATATATATATATATAAATATTATTAATATAAAATTTTAATAATAATATTATTTATAATATTTTTATTTTAAATATAATTAATATATTTAAAATTTATTATTTTTAAATATATTAATAAAATTATTATTTTTAATTTTATATCAAATTATTAATATATATATTATTATATTTTTATATATTTTTAATATTAAATTTTTTTATATATATAAATTATTTAAATATATATTTTATATATATAAAAATTTAAAAATTTATATAAATAAAATAAATCTAATTAAAATATATTTTAATATTATAATATAAAAATTATAATATTTTATATATAATAATTATTATATATTAATATTTATATTTATTAATATATATATAATATAACAAATTATTATTTAATTAAATTTAATTAAAAATATATATAAATTATAAAATATAATATAAAAATATAAACTATAAATATAATTAAAAATTTTTATTTTAATATAATAATATAAAATATAATAAAGAAAATTTTTTTTAATAAAATTATTTTTAATATAATTTTTTTTTATATATAATATATTTTAAATATATAAATATTTATATATAAAATATTAATATTTTTATATAAATAATATATATAATATATTATTATATATTAAATAATATAATATATAAATAAATTATAATATATATTTTATATATTTTTTAAATTATATTATTTTTAATATATATTTTTTTATAAATATTTTATTAAAATATTTAAAATATAATATATTAAAAATTTTTTTTTATATATATTTAATAAATATATATATTTTTTTATAAAATTTTATTTAATAATATTAAAAATTTATATATAATTTTATTTATAATTATATATTTTATATTTTTATCTTTTTTTAAAATAAAATTATATATATAAAATAAATAATTAATATAATATTAATAAATTATTTATATATATATTAATAAAAAAATATTTAATAATATATAAAAAATTTTAATTATTATATATATATTATATTATATATATAAAATATAAAATAAAATATATTATATAAAAAAATAAAAAATTTTTAAAAAAAAAATTTAAAATATTAAAATAATTTTAAATTTTAAATATATATATATTAATATTTATTATATAAAAATATATATAAAATCTAAAAATAATATAAAATTATAAAAATATAATTTATATATAATATATATTTTTATAAAATATATTAATAAAATATATTAAATATATTTAATTAAAATTAAAATTTTAATAATAAAATATAAAAATAAAATTTATATAAATTTATTTTTAAATATTATATAATATTAAATATATTTTAATATATATATAAATATATATATATATAATATATTTTAAATAATAAAATAATATATAAAAAAATATATATTATAATTTTAATATAATAAAAAATATTTTATATATTAATTAATTATATAATATAATTTTAATTATATTTTTAATATATAATATAAATCAATATATAATTAAATTATAATATATAAATAATATATATTTTAATATATATAAATTATTATATAATATAATTTTATATTATAAATTTATATTTTTAAATAATAAATTAAAAAAATAATAATTTTCAAAATAATATATATATTCAATAAAATTATTAATAATAAAATTTTAAAATAAAATAATATATTTAATAATATTATAAATAATAAAAAAATTTTTATAAATATAATTTTATAATATATAAATATATATATATACTAATAAATATATATAAATATATATTTTATATATAAATAATTATATATATAAAAATTATAAAATTTTAAAATATTTATATAATTTTATTATAATTATATATATATAATTATATATATATATATATATAAATATTAATATAATAATATAAAAAAATTATAAATATAAAAATTATATAATAAAATATTATAAATATTAATATTTAATAAAATAAAATATTATTATATATATATTATTAAATAATTAATATAATAAAATAAAATATTATTATATAAAATAATATAATATATATTATATAAAATAATTTTTATATATATAATAATTTATAATATAATATAATTTTATTAATATATTATATATAATAATATATATAATATATAAAAAAAAATATTTATATATAATATAAATAATATATATATTATATAATATATAATATATATTAAAAAATTTTTAAATTTTTAAAAAAATATATATAAATTATTTAATTTTAATAAAATTAATAAAATATATATAAATATAATAATATATATATATATATATATATAAATATTATATATATATATATAAATATATAATATATATTAATATATTAATAATTAATTTTATATTTATAGAATAATATATATAATAATATATATATTAAAATTTAAATAATATAAATAATTATATATTAAAAATATAATTATATATATTAAATTATAAAATTTTTAAATTTATATAGTATAAAAATAATATTAATTTATATATATTTTATATTATTAATAATATATATATATATATATATATATATAAAAATTTAAATTTTTTTAATATATATATATATAATATAAATTATATATTATATATATTATATATTAATATATTATATATATATATATAAAATTTTTAAATTTTTTAAATTTTTATTATATTAAAAATTATATTATAATTAATATAATATTATATTATATAATATATAAAAAATTTTATAATATTATAATTAATTATATATAATATAAATATTTAATATTATATTATTATATATTTATATATAT
>JACEEZ010016425.1:12500-57500 GCA_016584305.1 Chionoecetes opilio
CGAACCCTAACGAAAACTTCCGCACACTAGCCGAACCCCTCAAATATGGGACGGGAAAAAAAAGATTAATACAAAAATTTAATATATATTGCCTCAAAATTCAAGAGTATATTTAAATAATAAAAAGGAAGGAAGGACTCGGCAGCAATGGCGTATATAGGTCCTTCGAAAGAGGAGGGGGGCACCGGGGTGAAGCTAGGACTGTTTTAAGGGAGGGAGACGGAGCGGAGCGAACCTCTACAGCTGTGGGGTCTGCGGAGGGAGTTGAATTTTTTTGAAAATCAAGCATTTCTAGAGGCATTGTAAGACCTCAGAAGGGATATATTGCACTAATCTGATAATCAAAGGCAAAACTATTTTTGTCCCCTTGGGACAAAAGGAGGGGCCATGGCCGAGTTCCCCCCATATCCTCCTATATACGATTCTGCTCGGAAGGAAGAGAGGCGTGCGAACACACACACACACACATACCAGAGTTGGGCACTTCCGCAAACCGCAACGTCCGCAAATTGCGGAAGTCCGAATTTGTTTGCGGATTTGCGGAAGGGTAAAAAGTTACGAATTTGCGTTTGCGGAAGTACTGCCGCAAACGCAAATATGTTCGCAAATTCCCAAGTGGCCGTGGTGAGTTTGAACACGATTCCTGCGCGGCTACGCGTACCGTCCAGGGTGAGTAAGATACGCTAAGGGAGGCTGCTTTCCCACCAGTCAACCTTGACCGCAGTTATCAGTGAGCATTCATAGACAAAGTACGTACGTGTATCTCCAAACCCTTCTTCCTGCCTCGCTTTGCAGGTATGATGGTTTTTTTACCATATTTTTGGTTGAATCTCATATAAACATTATCTGTGTGATGTTATAATATCATTGAAATATCTCAGATATTACTGTAAACTTTGTTAGGTGAGATCCAAGGTCAGTAGATACTAGAAACAATGTTTGGCATTGGCGGGCTCGGCTCTGACCTGACACGTTCCTCGCTGACTCAGCTATGTCTTCAATTATCGTGTGGCCTCACCCAAGATTATGAAATAACCGCAAGATGTTTAGAAAAACTGACCCAACTATCATCTTACTGACACATTTTCGTATATAATATGCGCATATTTTGTGCAAGGAGAGGGAGGTCAGAGGGTCATAAACCAGTGATATGGACACGGCGAGCATACCAAGAGGTGTGTATTATACGTGTGCTGGTGACAGTGTTATTTGCTTGCAGTGACCATGGCTCTGCTGTAGAGCTAAATATTACTTGCAAGGATTGTGTTGTGAGTGAATTAGTGCCTTGCGGTGATGAGGCGACAGTATTGAACCTGCGTTATCGCTAGGCCGAGGTGCGAGTTAACCGCCATCCCTCGTGCCGCGTAAACAATTTTGTGCCGTCGTCCGATCTCTGCCGCATCTTGATTACTATGGCGCTCACTACGCCCTCCATCACCATGGCCCAGCTGGTTGCTGCCGTAGACGATGTGCTGGTCTTCAGTATGAGGAGGAAGATCACGGGGAGGTGACTGTGTGCGCAACACTGTAGGTCAGTCGGAGGGCGAGGAACCTGGATGATGTGTTTGTTAAGTACAACACGGTCATACCCAGCTCTGCATCCGTGGATAAACTGTTCTCCCAAAGATCGGATGTCATAAAGGCCAAAAGATAGTCTGTCCTCTGATGATTTTGAGATTGGTCTTCATGAAGGGAAACATGAACCAACTCAAGATGGAATTGTCACCAGAGGAGTCTGAGGTTAAGGGCCTGATATCATATCAATGAAACATAATTTGGAGTGTACTGTACTTATACTAATTATTACCCTTTAGTTTGTTGATCAATTGAATCACAATGAGGGGGAGGTGAAGTGTGAGCTTATATCATAAATGGGGCGCTGAGGGGTAAGTATGAATAAAATACTAATATATGATCAATTGACAAAAGTGATTTAGTAGGAAATTCATTAATTTACAACTACAAAGAGCTTCATCTTTATTTTTGCATTTTATGCAGGGAAAATATCACGTAATTGGCTTGCGGCTGTGCGGACTTGCGGTTCCATAAGTGCAAACTTCAAGAAATTTGCGGACTTGCGGTTGCGGAAAGTAAGGATTAGGGTTTGCGGACTTGCATTTGCGGAAGTGGATTTTCGTTTGCGGTGCCCACCTCTGACACATACACATGCACACATAACTCTTCCTTCACCGCACTGCTTTATTTTATATTAATCTTGCGTATATTTACTCTGATGAATAATCCGGCATTACAATAATAGCAAAATTGCAATGTGTTTCAGAGGGCCTCCGCTGAACTCCTGAGACTAGCTCACCGAACCCCTGGGGTTCGGTCGAACCCAGGTTAAGAACTACTGTTCTAGTGTCTGAAAACCAGGGCTTGGAAACGGTTTAAGGGAACGAAAACGAAAACCGAAACTAACGAAATTATGCTCAGAACAAAAACGGAAACTAAAACTTTATCATATTTACTGTTCCGGAGCAAAAACGCTATTTCAAAATCCCTGTAACCGGTTAATAACGTTATTTTTTCGTTCCATGCCATATATGGTCAATAATCCATTTTCACTTCCAGTAGCCAAATGATTTAAGTAAATGCATCTGTATTACATACATACATTAATTAAGTCTACTGTATTTGTTCACTTGGCAATTGACGATATGGTTTTGTTTCAAATAGTAACATATGCACCAGTTTTTATTTAATTTGTGATGAATAACTATTTTTTACCTCATAAATTATGAATTTATGTCTTCGTGATATGCATCACATTCTCTTATTTTATTACACCTTCCAATCGTGCAAGAGTTAAACTATTATACTGCAGTTTAGTTTAAGAATATGCTTAGATTAATATCCAGTATTCGAAAGGGGATTATATATCGTGAGTATGTGCTTAAATTTTTAACTGTGTTCATAGCCTAATGCTTGGTGCGCCGAATTTCGGTGTGAGTGTCCTAAGTTCGAGTCCTTGGAGTACCACATGTAGTCATTGACTTCATTGATTAGGTTTATTTAATTAGTGGGCTGGTGATATTACGAATTAATATGGTTTTACCACATATAATATTAATAAATAATTAGTGATTCATGTCTTTACGACGACTGAGATTGCATACTCCTACACTACGCTTCCTGTTAATGTATATGTAAATGTGTTGCCTTATTTAAGTCGTATAATAATATAGTTCTTACGACATCTAAGGGTTTGATTTTGTTGGATACTATGCACCAAGAAATGTATGGCTTTATTACCATCTATAAAAATGTAGTCATGTATAGGCTTTGTATAGGCATTATTATTTATTAGGGCTAATACCATATTCATTACATGGTTTGAGAATAACGTTCTAACCGGTTTTAATTTCGTTCTAACCGGTTCAGGAACGTTACGTTTGGAGGAGGAACGAAAAACGAAACGTTAGTAATACTGTTTCTCATCGGAACGAACCGTTTGAAAAATTATTTCGTTTTCAAGCCCTGCTGACAACACAACAATAAAACATACCAAACACAAAAAAAGATGAACGCGAAGGTGTCCAACCCAAACAACTGACTTTGTGTATCCATAATTTCTTTTTTTCAGGGCTTGTGGGAAATCTGTACAATTTTGTAATCCCTTCTCAGACCTATTAATTGTTATATCCGACGGCACAGCAGCACTGCATTACACTGATTAAAAACAGCAAAAATAAGACTGAGAAGCTCAGCAAGTCTAGGGGAGCGAAGAGGCCCGGGATTAAAGATGGCGCACAGTAGCCTTTAACATGTAGGGGCTATGAATAGCCCTATCCTGATCTATCCAGGGACCTAGATGCTCCGATCTCCATGTTTAAATCACCCGGCAATCATTGACAATCCTAAAGTGTGTGCTCTTGGGAATATAAATTAGAGAGTAAACTTATTATAGAGCGCTTTAATCCTGCTTTCACTTCTTCCTCTTCCTCGTCGTAGGGATTCCAGCGAATGGGAAAGGGTGTTACAGGTGCCACCCAGTCCCGACTTTCTGACTTTGATTGGTAGATGAAAATTGCAATACGCAGAACTAAAAATGCTCACCAATGCAATGAAAGAACCAATGCTCACAGCATTGGTTCTCTTTAGAACCGTAGATTACCGTACCTAGATTAAAGAAGCGTACGCTACCGTAGATTAAAGAAGATTATACAAAGATTAAACAAAACGGATAAACTCACGTGAAGCCAGCATAGGACTGAAGCAAGGGAAACAATCCAGAATCTTGACTTATAAGCTTTGATCATTGGAGCATCTTGATATTGCGTCTCGGGGCCCCCTGTGCTACTGCTGTACTGAAGAAGGGAGGTCTCACTCGTCTCGAAGATAAGATAGCTTTCTTCACTTGGTTCTTCATGAAGCTGACCATTTTCTGTCAAAAAGGGAATTTTCATAAGTGAAGACAACCTTTATGTTTCAAAATTCAATAACAAGAACGTGGTGGACATCATGCACTACTTGAATGCCGAAGTACACAAAATTCTCATTCTCTCTCATTCTCTCTCTCTCATTCTCTCTCTCTCATTCTCTCTCTCTCATTCTCTCTCTCTCATTCTCTCTCTCTCATTCTCTCTCTCTCATTCTCTCTCTCTCTTTCTCTCTCTCTCTCTCTCTCTCTCTCTCTCTCTCTCTCTCTCTCTCTCTCTCTCTCTCTCTCTCTCTCTCTCTCTCTCTCTCTCTCTCTCTCTCTCTCTCTCTCTCGTACAGGGCTTTGAACGTTGGACTCAGAGCACTTCTCAACAAAGTATTTTCTTTGTCTTCATCTCCATGCAATTAAGGGTTAAGGTGGGACAACATAAAGTGCATTGTTTGATTACCTGCTACTCTAAGGTTGTCGGCATCTCCATCAGGCAGGTGGTCTTCACACACGGTCATCGTGGATAGGAATACGCAGGCAAGTTACTCAGGACACACCAAATGAAGCAGCTGCAACGCCCTTGCACATGTGTTCGCCGAGTTCGATCTGACAAGAAAAGTAATGGTTTGAACTTTGACGTATACAAATTTTGTCAAGAAAATTTCCAGATCCTTTCATATTATTGATAACAGCAGGAAAAAAGAACCGGTATTAATGCACGCTCTAATTCAATATACAGAAGCTGAAATACATAGCTACAAAGTGGCAAGAACCGATTACAAGACGAATTGTGAAGCCCTGTACACTCTTGTACGTGTTTTTAAGCGATTTGAAGGATACAAAACACCAAGAAAAATTTAAATGAGTTATGGCTGGTATACATTTTCTTTGTTGACGGTCTATTAATAACTAAAATTTTTAGGGGATACCAACTTATTATTGATCACTTTGATGTTGAATGTTGAATGTTTTATGTCTGACGCACTTGCCATACACAAGAATCCATTTCAATCATTCACCACCCTATTTGTGAACCAGTTTCTCCCTATTTCTCCCTATTTTTCCAAAGACGCTTCTTCAGATACATCTTGAGAAGCCAAAATTGCCATTCAAATTATTGCTACCTCTGAAAATCCGTGTGACCAAAACACGGCAAGGTGTTGCCTTTGCTGAATAATTGCAGCCTGAATATTGACGGAAAATTTGCTCATGTGACCGCGGCTTTAGTTTACACTCGCTGCGCTGTCTTAGGCGGAGCGAAATTTGCTTCCGAAAATGTCCAACTAGCGCTAAGATGGTCTTAGTCCCCTAAGATGGTCTTAGTAGTGTTCGAAAATTCCCCCCCAGGTGTTTAGTGCATGACTTGGACCCTGTAGGTATAGGTAGGGAAATTGTTAACCGTGTACAGTCGACAAAATTTTTAGGTGTCATAATAGATGAGTATTTCAACTGGGAGCAACACATTTCTCATGTTTGTATTAGTATATCCAAGATTTGTGGTGTCTTGTATCGCATTCGTTACAAACTAACAACTGAAGCAATGTTAACCATATATTATACACTTTGTTATTCAAAATGATGTATTGCATATCAATATGGGGTTGCACTTGGCCATCATTCTTAGACAGCGTGTTCAAGGCTCAGAAGGCAATTCTACGCGTTCTAACCTTCAAGAAAAAATTTGATGCAACTGAGGAGATATATTCATCTTTAAATTTATTAAAAGTCCCTTTTATCCATAAATACTTCATGTTGATAACTATATTTAATTCTATAAAAAAGAATGATAACATTTTCCAGCTACAAGATCATGCTCATAATACCAGAAGAAATCAAATTAATTTAGTATGTCCTCCATTTAGAACAACACTATACAGTAATTCTATCCTGTGTCTCGGTCCTAAGGTGTGGAATTCCTTACCTAGTCTAGTAAGAAACAATATTTATGTTTGTACCGTTAACAGCTTCAAGTATAGAATAAAAAAGTATCTTTTGCATTCACAAGCACAATGAAAGAATACATATAATATCTGAGCTCTTTTTTGCTGCACATATGATATCATATTGTAAGGGTCAACTTGTATACTTTGTTAATATTTAGATAATTCAAGTAAATTTCAATGATTATGTTGTGTATGTGTACATTGTGGTGTGGATGAGTGTGTGTGGATGAGTGTGTGTGGATGAATGTGTGTGTGTGTGGGGGGGGGGGGTTCATCTATTTTATATGTATGAATATATTTACTGTATGCTCTTATATGTTTTTGCATATGTATGGTATGTATATAGGTTACATAATATGTTTGTATGAGTACGTGTGTGTGTTTATATAGATAGTATACGTTAGTATGAGTAAGGATATTTACAGATGTTTTGTATGAATACTACATAGAGATGATATAATAGTCTTCGCTCTGGAATGTGCACATATTACCTTGCTTAATAACTGGGTCAGCTAACGAGAGTTTTCTCAGCAGACTTTTCCACGAAAGGTTAATGATGGATTTAATATTTGTGTGTATTCTTATGGCAATAAAATATTTGAACTTGAACTTGAACTTGAACTTGAACTTGAACTTGAACTTGAACTTGAACTTGAACTTGAACTTGAACTTGAACTTGAACACACACACACACACACACACACACACACACACACACACACACACACACACACACACACACACACACACACACACACACACACACACACACACACACACACACACACACACACACACACACACACACACACACACACACACACACACACACACACACACACACACACACACACACACACACACACACACACACACACACACACACACACACACACACACACACACACACACACACACACACACACACACACACACACACACACACACACACACACACACAGAGAGAACTCACGGGGAACTCCGTAGTGTAAGGGGTAGCACGCTCGGCTCACAACCGAGAAGTCCCGGGTTCGATCCCCGGGCGGAGCGAAGACAGACGGGCTGTCTTCTTAAAACCCGAGCCCCTGTCCACCCAGCAATAAATGGGTACCGGGTGTCAGCCGGGGGTTTGTGACCCGCCTCCCGGGGTGGTGGCTTCGGCCAACACTAAGCACTAAGGATGAATGATAAAATAAATGTTGATAAAGAGAGACGGGGCCATACGAGCGTTGCTCAGGCCCTGTAAAATACAACTAGATGAATACACACGAAAATCGTAGGAGGATCTAAGGCTATAAACCTGTCTGAGAATATGAAATACGTACAGCAGCCGTTCGTTGACTAGCACTGGTATAGGTACTCTGGGTTTATTACAGGTGAGGTGGTAATCACTGGCTGTCGGCTGGCTTTCCCTTTTCTTTTCCGCTTGCACTTGCTTGTCACTCACCTTCCCTGCGCAAAACAAAGTACGTAATGTGCACCTTAACGAGAGAGTGAAGCTGGAAACTAAACCACCAATAAAATCCCAGCAGCTTTGACAATTGAGGGCGGTACTAACGGGTTGATAGCACAAAATAAAACAATGGAGAGATGGCGAAACAAGATAGAGATTTCCCTTATCGCCGATGCTGACGGTAATAAAACAATCACGGTTCAAAAACTGTGTCATAAGGTCCGGAAGATAATATGAAATACATACATACTATAGTGATGGATAGAAATTTCGCATTCGCAATTGCGAATATTCGCATGCTTTTTCAATATTCGCATTCGCACTCCCACTCGTAGTTGTTTGCGAATATGCGAATATTTTGTCCAAATCAATAAACTTACAAAAAAAAGAAAAAAAGAAAAAGTGAACATAATATTACACAAGCAAACATATAAATACACTAGCCGCAAAGCTGCCCTCCGGGCGGCCTTTTTGGCTAGCTCCTGCGGAGGGCTATTAGTGGGCCACCTGTGTTTGGTGGGCCCACCAAACACAGACTCTACAGATAGCCCCTTCTAGCTTTCCTGAAATCATGGATGTAGAAATGTATGTATTAACGCCAACCCATTCACATCACCCCCAACCCATTCACTCACCCATTACCCATCACCCCCCACCCATTCACTCACCCATTAGGGCTATTGGTGGGCCTTCGGCCCACCACCTGCGTTTGGTGGGCCAACACAGACTCTCCAGATAGCCCCTTCTAACTTTCCTGAAATCATGGATGTAGAAATGTATGTATTCCCCCCACCCATTCACTCACCCATTACCCATCACCCCCCACCCATTCACTCACCCATTACCCATCACCACACACCCATTCACTCACCTATTACCCATCACCCCCCACCTATTCCCTCACCCATCACCCCCAACCCATCACCCCCCACCCATTCACTCACCCATCACCCCACACCCATTACCCATCACCCCATTGGTAAATTACCCGATTTCATGATGTTATTTATTTAGTTAACGCTAATTTATGCATAGTTCTAATTAATTTATCAGAAAAGGAAATATATCAATGAAAAGCTAATTAAATTCCGCTTCTATTGATAGTCTCCATGTAAAATGTTTTTTCACAAAATATTAAATGGCGAAAAGTTTAAGTTCATGCATATTTTTTTAAAGTCTCATAATGGTATTTCTTTAGTGTGTTTTACGGTTTTTTATTTGATAATATTATAGAACAAACATTTCCAAAGATAACAGTATATATTTTATACTGATAAACATATTAGGTAGGAAATTACCCGATTCCATGATTTTTTATATTTAGTTAACGCTAATTTATGCATGCCGCTAATTCATTTATCACTAAACGAAATATATCAATGAAAAGCTAATTAAACTCCGCTTCTATTGATATTCTCCATGTAAAATGTTTGCGAGCAAAATATTAAATGGCGAAGAGTTTAAGTTAATGCATATTTCTTGAAAGTCTCATAATGGCATTTTCTTTGTGTGTTTTACGGTTTTTTATTTGATAATATTATAGAACAAACATTTCCAAAGATAACAGTATATCTTTTATACTGATAAACATTATATTGGGTAGGTAAACTTGTACGGGGAGCGGAGAGGGTTGTATCGAGACCACCGAGAGACAAGGCCTGGTGGATCGCCCGTGACGTCACACCATAAGGATACCAACCGCTCCGCTCCCCGTACAAATTTACCTACCTAATATAATGTTTATCAGTATAAAAGATATACTGTTATCTTCGGAAATGTTTGTTCTATAATATCATCAAATAAAAAACCGTAAAACACACAAAGAAAATGCCATTATAAGACTTTCAAGAAATATGCATTAACTTAAACTCTTCGCCATTTAATATTTTGCTCGCAAACATTTTAAATGGAGAATATCAATAGAAGCGGAGTTTAATTAGCTTTCCATTGATATTTTTCGTTTAGTGATAAATGAATTAGCGGCATGCATAAATTAGCGTTAACTAAATATAAAAAATCATGAAATCGGGTAATTTCCTACCTAATATATGTTTATCAGTATAAAATATACACTGTTATCTTCGGAAATTTTTGTTCTATAATATTATCAAATAAAAAACCGTAAAACACACTGAAGAAATGCCATTATGAGACTTTCAAGAAATATGCATGAACTTAAACTTTTCGCCATTTAATATTTTGTTAAAAAACTTTTTACATGGAGAATATCAATAGAAGCGGAATTTAATTAGCTTTCCATTGATATATTTCCTTTTCTGATAAATGAATTAGAACCATGCATAAATTAGCGTTAACTAAATAAATAACATCATGAAATCGGGTAATTTACTCGATTTCATGATGTTATTTATTTAGTTAACGCTAATTTATGCACAGACACAGACACAGACACAGACACACACACACACACACACACACACACACACACACACACACACACACACACACACACACACTTTCGCTTATATAATTATTATAGATTATCTGCTAAAAGTATTTATATTTTTATATTATGAGTGTCACTCAGTTATCACTCCGAACATATATATTAACTTGCATAACTAATACTAGTGAATTACACCTAATTACGTATTACGTATAACACGTATTATAACTTCCCTACAGGATAGGTGCATGTACTTTACATCAAATGAATCAGTGCATTTTTAGAAACATTATAAACATATAATTATATATCTGTAATATATATATAATTATACGTTTATCTGTCCTCCTCCTCGTATTTCTGGCTTCTTATCACTTCTGGTATGTAGGTCGTTGACCCAATACTTTATGCTGACAACTAGGCATTTGTCCTGTGATCGAGCTATCATAGTGCAAGGTGTTCATGGGTCTCACGGTGAAACAGAGGAGGAAAGATAAACGTATAATTATATATATATATATATAATATATATATATATATATATATATATATATATATATATATATATATATATATATAATATATATATATATATATATATATATATATATAGATAGATATATAATTATGTTTATAATGTTTCTAAAAATGCACTGATTCATTTGATGTAAAGTACTACATGCACCTATCCTGTATGGAAGCTATAATACGTGTTATACGTAATACGTAATTAGGTGTAATTCACTAGTATTAGTTATGCAAGTTAATATATATGTTAGGAGTGATAACTGACTGACATGAGTATTTAAATACAATGTATTTAAATACTCATTAAAGTATTTAAATACTGTATTAAAATACGTGAAAACCAATGTATTTATAAATACAGTTCTAAATACACAAATGTATTTAAATACAAATGTATTTAAATACTGCCCAGCTCTGGCTATGGGTGTGAGTAATGAGTGGTGAGGTATGGATGTGTGAGTAATGAGTGGTGAGGTATGGATGTGTGAGTAGTTAATGAGTGGTGAGGTATGGATGTGTGAGTAATGAGTGGTGAGGTATGGGTGTGTGAGTAATGAGTGGTGAGGTATGGATGTGTGAGTAATGAGTGGTGAGGTATGGGTGTGTGATTAATAAGTGGTGAGGTATGGATGTGTGAGTAATGAGTGGTGAGGTATGGATGTGGGAGTAATGAGTGGTGAGGTATGAGTGTGGTAGTAATGAGTGGTGAGGTATGGGTGTGGGAGTAATGAGTATTGAGTTATGGATGTGTGAGTAATGAGCGGTGAGGTATGGTTGTGGGAGTAATGAGTGGTGAGGTATGAGTGTGGTAGTAATGAGTGGTGAGGTATGGGTGTGGGAGTAATGAGTGGTGAGGTATGGGTGTGTGAGTAATGAGTGGTGAGGTATGGATGTGTGAGTAATGAGTGGTGAGGTATGGGTGTGTGAGTAATGAGTGGTGAGGTATGGGTGTGGGAGTAATGAGTGGTGAGGTATAGATGTGTGAGTAATGAGTGGTGAGGTATGGGTGTGGGAGTAATGAGTGGTGAGGTATGGGTGTGTGAGTAATGAGTGGTGAGGTATGGATGTGGGAGTAATGAGTGGTGAGGTATGGATGTGGGAGTAATGAGTGGTGAGGTATGGATGTGTGAGTAATGAGTGGTGAGGTATGGGTGTGGTAGTAATGAGTGGTGAGATTTGACTGTCCTTTTTTCATTAAATTGTCCTATTTCCATGGGAATTCTGTCTTTTATTTATATTAGATCAGTGGTTCCTAACCTTTGTTCTGTTGTTTCCCCCTTCTTCCTATTCAACCATCCGGATTTCCCACCTTCATGTGGTGAAGAAAAAAAGTAGCCAAAACACAACATTTACTTGCTTAATAACAAGTATATAGACACTATCCTCTCTATATATATACACTTAAAGAAAAAAGAAGTCAATAGCTGAACTCTGAACTCTAAGAGATTTTTTTCTGTCGACTAAATGCTAGTAATTTAGATGTCCCTCGGATAAACTTCCCCCTTAGAATTCTGAAATTTCCCCCCAGGGTTAAATTTCCCCCAGGTTGGGAAATACTGTGTTAGATAGTCTGGCAACCCTTAGTTGACCACCATTCATTACAAATTCTGGTGGTCACTGGCATCTGTAACATTAATGACAGACTTAAGAGGCCAGAAAATCGGAAAAATAATATATTGTTGTTTTCGAAAATAGTGCTTGGGATGCAAGGTGGATGTAGATAATGTACATGTGTTGAAGGAACTACCACGTGTACGTAAGGCTACCGGCCTCTTGTAGTTTCCTTATGTTCTTGACTCAAGTGGTTGTGGGCACCGGGCGGTAGGTCACGCCCCTCCCCGTTAACCCGGGCCTCATCACCGCCGCTCCACACACTTTGAAGTAGTGCCAAGTTATTCCTGTTGATATCAACTTACTAAATAATACCCCACATCTCATCTAACCCAACCCTTATAGCCGACAATCACATATTCAATATACTAGGGAGGAGAGGATGGGGCGGTATAGAAAGATATATTAATTTCCGCCATAAATTCCTCAACACTCCACCTTGGCGTGATCTTCTTCTTCTTGTGACCTCTACCGCTTCAAGGCGCATCACTTGGCTGATTTGTACTACCGTAGATAACAGTGAAGTCGCCACCTGCAGTGAAGTCGCCAGGCGCCAAATATTACGAATTATAGCATCACTACTGATTTTTATGTGCCACTGAAGATGTTACACAGTAGTTTATATCATGATTGTATAATCTACCCTGTTTCAGCGTAGTTTTATGCTTTGTATCTGCAAATATAACTGTTGCGCATTTTACTTCTCACGTTTTTCTTCGCGCGATGACAGACAGTAAACAATAGCTTTTCGGGCGGCAGGACGCAGACTTGCCAGATCTTTCAAACTTTAATAGAATTTATTTTCACGTTGGCAGAGGAATTTTTATATATCCAAGCATCTTCCGCAGCTAATATATATAGACTTGTTTTACTTTACCTCTAATTTCCCTGAATTCCCCAGAGTGGCGACTCAACTGTTGGGTTAAAATACTAGCTGGCGACTTTACTGTAGTAGGTATAGTGAGGTCGCCACTCGGTTTTATTTTTGTCATTTGTTCATTTATAGCCCTAATATAACTGTATCCCAGGGTATTAAAGGAATGCAAGGAGGTTGTTAGTGAGTCGTTAGTGCACATTTTTAGGAAATCGGTTGAGATAGGCGATGTGCCATTATTGTGGAGGAAAGGAAATGTTGTTCCCATATTTAAGAAGGGAGACAGAGGACTAAAGTCAAATTATCGACCCGTAAGTCTAACATCAGTGGTGGGTAAATTATTGGAATCTATTATTGCAAAAAACATTAGAGAGCACTTAGATAAACATAGTTTGATCAATGATTCACAACATGGATTCACCAAGGGTAGGTCATGTCTCACCAATTTATTGAGTTTTTATAGGAAAGTTTATGAGACGGCAGATAATGATAAGGATTATGATATAATATATCTGGACTTTAGTAAGGCATTTGACAAAGTACCACACGAGCGACTCTTAAATAAGGTTGAGGCTCATGGAATAGATGGGAAGGTTCTTCATTGAATCAGAGCTTGGCTAAGTAATAGGCAACAAAGGGTTACAATTAATGGTTTCAAATCTGAATGGGGACTGGTGACAAGTGGAGTTCCACAAGGGTCTGTTTTGGGCCCATTACTATTTTTGATTTACATCAACGACTTGGATAGTGGGATTAGCAGTGATATCAGCAAGTTCGCTGATGATACTAAGTTAGGTAGGATTATTGGATCACAGTCTGACGTAAACATATTGCAGGGAGACTTAGATAAACTTAACGAGTGGGCAGTCAGATGGCAGATGGAATTTAATATTGATAAATGTAGCGTTATGAATGTTGGTAGAAAAAACCCTGGTAATAGATACACCATAAGCAATGTATCGCTGAAAAGATCAGAAGGTGAAAAAGATCTTGGAGTGAGGGTGAGCCCAGACCTCCGACCTAGGAAACAATGTATTGAGGCCAGAAATAGTGCTAATAGAGTATTAGGATTCATTACCAGAAGTGTTAAAAGTAGAAGTGCGGAAGTTATTCTAAAGCTTTATCTGGCTCTAGTCAGGCCTCACCTAGACTATGCAGTTCAGTTTTGGTCTCCATATTACAGGATGGATATAGTGTTGTTAGAAAAAGTGCAGAGAAGGATGACCAAAATGATACAAGGGATGCGTAACTTTAGTTATGAGAGGAGATTGAAGTTATTAAAATTACACTCACTCGAGACGCAGAGTAAGGGGCGATCTGATAGAAGTTTTTAAGTGGATAAAGGGATTTAATAAAGGAGAGGTAGGAAAAGTTCTTACGGCTTTTAACCAGGATAGAACAAGAAGTAACGGATTCAAGCTGGAAAAGCGTAGATTTAGAAAGGAAATAGGGAAAAACTGGTTCACAAATAGGGTGGTGAATGAATGGAATGGTCTCAGTAGACAGGTAGTTAGTGCTGAGTCATTGGGGAGCTTTAAAGGGGAGCTGGATAGGTTCATGGATGGGGATGAAAGGTGGATGTAGGTAGTGTTAGGTGACAGGAACTACCACGTGTAGGCCTCGCGGCCTCTTGTAGCTTCCTTATTTTCTTATGTTCTTATGTTCTAATATGACACAGATGAAGACACAAAATGACACAGACTTTCCAGATAGTCCCTTCTAACTTTATTGAAATCATGGATGTAGCAATGTAAGTATTAACACCACCACACGTCTGTAAATAACAAAGAAACGTAGAACTGGCGACTTCACTGTTATCTACGGTAGAGAGAGCCAGATAATGATACTATAAGTCTCATACAAGGAAAGATCCTTATAATACTAATTATAATCCAGCAATAGTAATAAAAATCCTTGTAAATAATAGAAATAAGCCTTTGATAGTAAAAAAAAAACGGTATGCAGGACAGCTCGACGGCTACTGATGCGCGTCAACTTGTCAAGTTGTAGAAATGCCCCATTTGAAACGCTAGACTTGGCCCGAGCATGGGCTTCGTCTGGGTTGGGGACAGACTCTTCATAGTTTTCCATAGAAAACAGTTCCATAAACCCTTTACTCTTCCTTTACATCTATTCCAAATGGAACTGTCGCCGAGAATTTCCGCGTCGGCGAGCGTTCCACTGTCGGCGACAGTTCTCGTTTGATGCTTCGGCGACAGTTCCATAAACCAATTGGCTGACCTGTACGGTACCTGGAACTGTCGCCGATGGGAATTCTCGCCGCCGTCGTCGAGTGTTCCAATTCTTGATATTACAGGACCCAATATATAAATTTAATCAAGTGTTACCCGTGTTTCTATATTCAGGGATGAAATACTATCGTTAGCTTGATCCGTTAGGTGAAGTTAGGTGCCAATGTCTAGGTTAGGTTAACATTTCCACGTCGGCGAGAGTTCTAAGTTGGTGTTTCAGCGAGAATTCCCATCGGCGACAGTTCCATAAACCACTTGTACCAGAGAGAGAGCCAGATAATGATACTATAAGCCTCTCATACAAAGAAAGATCCTTGTAATAATAAGTATGATCCTTAAATAGTAAGAGAAATCCTTGTAGATAATAGTAATAAGCCTTTGATAGTAAAAAAAGAAACGGCAGGCAGGACAGCTGACGATATGATGCGCGCATTACGTTGCAAAAATGCCCCGCGCTAGATTTGCCTCCCGCATTACTTTTCCGCATCACTCAACACGAAAATCGAGTTCCTGCATCATAATGCGCAACGTAATGCCTTGTGTGGACGCACCTATAGTTACAAGCATCTTTATATTCAAAGTCCACCACCATGAATGAATATCTGACCAAGTCTTTGATCTGACATATACTACTAGAGCTATTATATACTGTTATTATTTAATATAATTATTATTTTATTATCATTATTATTATTATTAAATACAATTTTTCTTCGGGCACTCCATGCCGCCCCCTCGACGATGCCGCCCTGGGCGATTGCCCATGTCGCCCATGCCTAGGACCGCCACTGGGTATTGGTGTCATTCAAGAATGGAGATTGTGAAAATAATGAAAACAGGAATATTTCATAGCATATGTTGACAGTACAATATAGCTAATAAGAGAAAGCTACAAAGTTCTTTAGAAATTTGTTAAAACGTATTCGAGGCAGAATATGTGTAGTATGTTAACAGTGGTGGCCTCTTATGACAGACAGCCTCATAAGCTCCCCATTCGCATTTTTCCCATTCATATATTATATATATTATATATATATATATATATATATATATATATATATATATATATATATATTATATATATATATATATATATATATATATATATATATATATATATATATTACAGTATTTCATAATTCAGCTTTTGATACAAGATGAAAGACATCTGCAGTATTATCTTTGGATAAATGAATTACATAAATGCTGGCCTAGTACATAACTGAATACATTAGCCAGTTTTCAATAAACTCAATAAACTACGCGCACGCGCACACGCACACGCACGCACACACACACACACACACCGCGCGATGGTCAGGTGACAGCGTGCCGGTCTCGTGTGAAAACGCTTTGCTGCGGCTGGAATGTATAGTAAGACTCCTGAAGGAGACTTCTGCAGATGACTATGGATCTCGAGCTGTATCCGTTCGAGGTATACTTGCGCAAATAGACGCAGAGTTTGTTTACTTACTGCATTTTTTCTCGGAAATTCTAGGAAAAATTCATAAGTAGCACATCAGTTACAGAACAAACAAGCAGACCTAGGAAAAGCAGTCAAGCTCATTTCATTACTCAGCGAAGATTTTGCTGATATGCGAAACTCCAACTTGATCGAGCAGTACTCTGAGAAGGTTAGTGAACTCTGTAAGAAATGCTGCATTTCACCATTAATGAATAGACATCGGAGAAGAAAACCTCGACAACTTGATGAATTCATCTTGCTGGAAACAACCGGTCAAAGATCTGACTCAAGTCACGTGCAGCACAGCAGCATCTTGTATGAAGTATTAGACTATTTGATTAGTGAGTTATACCGTCGTTTTTCCAAACACTCGTCTGCGATTTTCTGTGGTATTTCAGCTCTCTGTCCTGGAGGACAGACATTCTTGTCTGAAGAAAATTTGAAGGCATTTGCAGTTGCAGTCAATCAAAGTGATTTAAAACATGAGATACCTCTAGTGAAAAAATTACTCATGAAAGAACCTGAACAACCTACATCAATCGCACAATTCCTGTCACTCATAAAGCAGACTCATAAATGTCACTCTTACAAGGCTGCATTTGACTGTTTGTATAAAAGTTATTGCTGATAGCCGTAACTCTTCCTGTTACCAGCGTTTCATGCGAGAGACTTTTCAAAAATTAAATGAGTGAAAACTTTTCTCAGAAATTCTATGACAAGTAACATACTATGCAACATTGCACTATTGTCGATTTAAAGTGCACTCGCTGAAGGAATTGATTTAGATTGCTTTGTTGATGAATTTGACAGTCGGCATGATAATCGTAGGATTAAGCTGCACTAAATATTTTGCTGCCGAATGAACAACGTATCATCACCATTGTGTCTAATGGAGCATTTGCATGCCCAAATTGCCCATGTCTGAAAATCATAGCTATTTGTCTACAGTATTGTCAACGTATGAGGTTATAGGTAGACTAAGGTACGTACATAATACATTTATGTAGATGTGCATTGTAAAAAACTGCCATATTTTTTTCATCTTAATTGTTTATTATGTTTAGTATTATTCTTACTATTGGTCTTTTCTTTTCAATAAAACGTACCCGAGAACATGAACTTTCATATTTCCCGCTTGGAATATTATACTCGCCAGCAGAGAAAATGGACCTGAGACTCTCAGATGAACTTTCGTTCAATTCTTCCCCAATGTTCTTTTGAAAATGGGTTTTTTTTATGACTGAATATCACTTAGATAGTCTAACATATCCCTCCATAGACCTCAGATTGACCCTGGCAAGTGCACAACTTTTCAAAATTTTCAAAGTTTTCAAAAATAGCGCCCCCCTTCCCCACCCGCCCCCCCCCGTTACAGACCCTCCAAACTTTTGTTTTGCCCCCCCACATTTACCTTGACCCCAAGTTGGCCCCCCCAGTTTTTTAGTGCTAGAAACGCCACTGATGATATTCCTGGACCACATATCGCGTATACACATGAAACAGATAGCAAACACGAACGATAATAATTAGCCATGGCGAGAGTACACATCGTGTTTGGCAACCTTGTGGCTCTGACTCCGGACACACAATTATCACAGTATGAGAGCCTTCAGCTACTGCGTTGTCCCTCTATTCGTCCATCACTTTTTTTTTTTTTTTATCCTAGATTTCCTCCCTTCTCTTTCTTTCATAATTAACAAAAAATTTTCTTCCGGACACCGGTCGGTATATAGTAGTTTGTATTTGCCATCAGTAAATATGCTCAAGTTTCAACATCGCTATTCCCTTTTATATCATCAAGGCGTTGCTTTATCTCATACCTGTCAACTTGTAAGGTTTACCCGTATTTTGTACGGGAAAATTGATTTTTTGAGCATGTACGGCGTACAATACAGTTTTGTATGGTAAAAAGCGCCCTCTTGTATCTGCCACACAGTAATGGTGACAGTGAGCGAGCCTTTTCACATGTGAGGAAAATCAACACTGAATATAGGAAGACCATGGCAATTCATAACAGCTTTTCTCAAAGTAAAAATGAACTGTGATGAAAGCTGCTATCAAGTGTATCCAACAAGTGAAATGTTGAAGTTGGCAAAATCAGCCACAGCTACATACAATAATCAGTGTTCCAGCCTCCTCGTAACTGCCAATATTGTATTGTATGTTACCAAATAAACCATTTTTTCACGCACGTGTAAGGTTTTTTGCTGTTTTGTAAGGGCAAATGTAGTGCTTTGTAAGGGCGGGACTGATTTGGGGTTGACAGGTATGTTATCTGTTGTCTTGTAATTATTCAAGCGGATAACTTAGGTTGTACATTGCAGTGTGTATCTTTCTATTGGTCATATTGATTATTTATGAAATTGTTATGTAACCGTGAACATGTGATGGAAGAGGCGTGTGGCTGGGTGGGTGGGTGACCGGCCTCCATGGGATCCCGGTGGCATATTCCCGTTCTCTATGCGAGTATGTGGTTTCCGAGTGAAGACGCTTGGCTGTATCTCCGAAACTAACCATAGGATTTTCTCGAAAATACGCTCATTGTGATTCCCACACAAAGTAACCTGAGTTTACCAGCCTTAAAAACCTTCCCACCACTGTAGACCTAGACTGCGCACGGAATATCGGCCTGTCGCACAAGGACCTGAAGTCGGAGGGCCGCTCGGATTCATATAATATATATATTATTATATATATATATATATATATATATATATATATATATATATATATATATATATATATATTATATATATATATATATATATATATATATATATATATATATATATATATATATTATATATATATATATATATACGGATCATATAGACTGGTTTATCAGTATATATGATATACTGTAGTCTTCGTAAATGTTTGTTCTATAATATTATCAAATAAAAAACAGTAAAACACGCTAAAGAAATGCCATTGCGAGACTGAAGAAATATGCATGAACTCTTCGCCATTCAACTTTTCACTTCACTCTTTGTGAATTTCACTCTTCTGTGAAGTGAATTTCAACAAATTCACTTCAACTCTTCGCCATTTAAAACTTTGCTAGTCAACTTTTATCATGAAGGGTATCAATAGAAGCGCAATTTTATTAGCTTTTCATTGATATATTTAGTTTTCGGATAAATGAATTAGAACCATGCATAAATTAGCGTTAAATAAATAAATAAAATCATCAATCGGGTAATTTTCCCGATTGATGATGTTATTTATTTACTTATATATTTTTTTCTTCTGATAAATGAATTAGCACCATGTATAAATTAGCTTTAACTAAATAAATAACCTCTTCAATCGGGAAAATCACCCGATTGATGATTTTATTTATTTATTTAATGCTAATTTATGCATGGTTCTAATTCATTTATCAGAAAACGAAATACATCAATGGAAAACTAATAAAATTGCGCTTCTATTGATACCCTTCATGATAAAAGTTGACTCGCAAAGTTTTAAGTGGCGAAGAGTTGAAGTGAATCAGTCTCGTAATGGCATTTCTTTAGCGTGTTTTACTGTTTTTTATTTGATAATATTATAGGACAAACATTTACAAAGATTACAGTATATCATATATACTGATAAACCAGTCTATATGATAGTCCATAGACCACTATATCTCTTTGTCGGGCGGGCCGCAGGCCGCTATGCAGCCTGGCAATTTCAAAACATTGTCGCGTGAACAGTCCAGAGATATAGTGGCCTATGACCTTCCCTAACCGTAATCTAACGTAACCTAACCTGACGTGTTCAAGAGTAAACGCCACATACTGTTCCAGAAAACGGGAATATGCATCCCGGTGTGGCAGCTTTCCAGTCAGTGTGCATGAGGTAGTATGTATATACAGTATACATAATGGTGTGCAGGATATGAATATTTAAAAGTATATATATGCATCGGACAAGTCAAGGGGTCGCTACGATGCAAGGCCGTGTGGACAAGGTGGCGACCCCTGCTGAGCTGTGAGTGACCTGACCGGTCATGGAGCGGGAGCCTAGAGCATTTATTCATGTGAACGACGGCAAAAGGTTTGACATCATGAATATCAAGATTGACCCTCAGACATTAAATTTCAGTATTGCTGCCGGAGCGCAGCCGGGCTTTAACCCTTAAATACCCCAAATAGAAGGATTAAAAATGACATTTATTCATGCGAAAAGCGGCAAGGCTGGCAATGGTCTCAAATTGTTCCTAGGAGTCCTCTGTACGCTAAATGCACAACGACAGCAATTTTGGGTGGGGCTTTGCCCCCGACAGCAACCCTCCCTATCCCTGGGTCAAAAATTATATTTATTCATCCGAAAAGCGCCAAGGCTGGCAATGGTCTCAAATTGTTCCTATGAGTCCCCTGTAGCTACACTAAATGCACAACGACAGCAATTTTGGGTGGGGCTTTGCCCCCGGCAGCAATGCTGAAATTTAATGTCTGAGGGTCAATCTTAATATTCATGATGTCAAACCTTTTGCCGTCGTTCACGTGAATAAATGCTCTGGGCTCCTTGTCTATCAGACCCACGCCCGTTCGGGGGAGAGCAAAGGCGGGTTGCCAGGTATCATAATAGGTGGGACGGTGTGCGCAAAGAGCAACAAACATGCCATCGAGAGTGTGGCAACGACGCACTGTCGACGCAGTAATGCAAACCAAGACATGTTTGAATTTCTATGCAGTATTGCAAAGCTCCAGCATATTAAGTAAAGATAAAGATGGGGGCATACGCTAAGCTGCGCGTGCCCTCGTGGCATCTCCAATCATGGGTCGGTCGTGCATTGACGTGAAGGAAACCGCTCGTAAACATTCAGCAATCGTACCCGAGCTCTTGGCGCTTCATGCTCTAACTGGCTGTGATTCAGTTGCTGCGACTTATGGAATTGGGAAAACAAAAAGCAATCGCTGTGGCTCGAAAAGGCTACACTCTGGATCAGCTTGGTAAACCCTTGGCAAATATCGTTGAAGTCACCGAACAAGCAACAGCTTTCATGGGTGCGTGCTATGGCATTACAACTCCCACCTCTTCGATGACCAAGATCCGCCAGAAGCTATGGGCACAGAAGACTGGCAAATCGACAGCAGCACCGAAGCAGTGTAGTTTGCCCCCAACTACAGAAGCGTTTGAGCAGAACGTTCGTAGAGCACACCACCAAGTCGCTCACTGGTACAGTGCCCTGAGTGGGGATCCACCAACTCTCGCTGCAGTGGAACACGGGTGGGAAGCTGATGACACTAACAAGTGTCTCATCCCTCGAAATATGGAGGACGGTGTATCCTACGCCCCGGAGCACATTCTCAAGCTGGTCAGATGTGGCTGCACATCTGAGCGAGCATGTAGAGGTGGGAAATGTGGCTGTATGGGGCGCCAACTTCCATGCACGATGTTCTGCACCTGCGGTGGTGGTACTGCCTGTTCCAATCCATTCAACATCACTGAGAGTGCAACAGATCATGCCGATATCCCTGATGACAGCGATGAGGCAAACGACCGAGCAATGGATGTCGACGATGAGGACGATGAATAGTTCCTAGATATAAGATATTTGGTCCATTGGGACATTAATTTAGCTTCATTTATTAGAGTATAACATGTATAATATGTATTGATATAACGTTGAAACATTTGGGCAACGTGAAGCTGCCAAATTGTTGCATTTATTATTAGTATTATTAGTATTTATACTACATATTATTATTTATATTATTATTATTATTATTATTATTATCGGTAGTATCATATACTTGACATGTATGTCTACTTTTAAGTCACGCCAATGTCATGTTTGAGAGATGATAATTATTACAATAAATGTTGTCCGATTCTAAATAGATTTGTTTTCTTATATTTTGCTTGCTATCATAATCAATATTGCTTGTAAACTGGCGAATGACTTCAGAATCATATTATATGCTTTACGAAGCACATACATATACAGACACTTTATAATTCAACTGCATGTACAACAGATTATATTAGTTTTAGTGTGATTTTGGCATTTTTACAGGTATTTTGGCGGCCATATTGGATTTATGCCATCAATATGACCGCCAAATAATCCAATAACATCTTAATCCACTTCCTTGGTCTCTAAAACATATATTTAGACACCAATTTCATCCTTTTACTGTACTTAGAACAGGAGTTACAGCCTAATTTATATGTTGATTATATATGGCGGTCATCTTGGCGGCCATCGTGGATCTGAAAAAGCCAAGCCGGTGACAAGTGGCCACCCAGCCTAAATTTCATTTAGACCCTAATATCTATCGAAAAAATAAAAAAATTATTGTTGCCAAACATTGCAAGGTCCCCCGGCCCAGCCACCGAACTAATCTGGGTTACCACAGTTACCTTCCACAGGTACCCATTTATCGACCAACCCCGAAAGGAAGGGTGAACAGCTTTTTTCTTCTTCTTTTTTTAATCTTGGCCTATAGCGCCTGTAGGCAGTGACCTCCAGGGCTGGGATGGCAGGCTCTGGAGGTTCACTTGACGGCTGTGATGGTTGGCCCTCGCCCGTCGTGGCGCAGGCGGGATTTTTATAGTGACGCCTGTAATTAGAGGCTCATGCCGCCCCCCTGTGTCCTCCGATGCACTCGCAATCGAAGGTAGAGTTAATGGGCAGCATGTGGGTGTTTTTAGGCCACTCGACGGTTGCAGAAAGATCTTAACCCCTTCACGTCCATATCTTTCCTTTGCTATAAAAAATTGTATGTTGTAGAGCCATAAAATTACGAAAAGTAACTGAATATACCAAATTAGTTAGTTCACATAGATACTAAACAGGTCATATCTATAAAATATTGCTTATATTCACTAAAAATCATCTAATGGTAGCTGAATTACAATGAAAATAACGTTCTGGGTCTCAATGGGTTAAGTGGATCGAGTATCGAGTTAAAGGGTCTAGGATCACGCCACTCGGAGACGCTAAATACCTCTGTTACCGCCTCCCCAGCTCGGTGTATTAAGTAACTACTGTAATACTTCTTTGGTATGATGAGGGATATTTCAGTATCTTTATATTTTATTTACGTCCCTCTTAATTATTTACATCTCTGTTAACCTATTTAACTATTTTACTTAAACATAAGTTTGATTCATTTTCTGTTGGAGAAAATTCCCGCCAGGGGGGAGATGCTGAGAAGTGCCATAGAGGTAAGGCGAAAAGAGCGCCTTACCCGTCTTCAGGCGCTTTTGTAACGGCCCGGCTAAGGCACCGACTCAAGCCTATGTACAGTCGATATTTCAGGCGCTTTTGCCCTGCCTTACATCTCCAAAGCCTATGGCGTGGGCGTGGTCCGAGAATCCTACTAGCCAATCACGTTGCCTATCTGAGCGCTGCTTAGGCAGCTTCGACCTATCACAAGGCTTGAACACTTCTCTGCTGAAACATGAAATTTTGTCCCTCCCTCCCTCACCAAGCACTTATGGCAAGGATGCACCGCTCTCCCCCGCCAAAAGCAGTTTCATTACAAGTTTGACGTTCAACGCAGGTTATGACCACTTATATATTTTTGCATTGGGACGTGCCATACACCATGATAATTTATAATCGTTAAGGTATGCTTATTCCGGGACAGTAAATGAAAATTTAATGCAAGCAAAATTCCAGGAATAAGGAGAAGATGAATAAAAAAAGGTGAAAAAAAAGTTTATACACGATTTCATTTTGCTCTCATTATCTTATTATAGGTATAGTTTACTGCAATTTTTATACATTCATGATATGTACTAATGTCTCGTGAAGATGATGGTATGTTCAGCTGTCCTAAATATCATCTAGTAGTATGATAATACCGTATAATAGTACAACATTTTAGTGTGGGCGGAGCACCTGCCGCCCGCCGCCCGCCCGTAACCAACACACAACACAACATTTCTTATCACCAGCATTTAACACCCTATAGTGCCGCATTTAGTCTTCCACGATCGATTCATACACACCTTGCAACACTATTATTACGTAAACACCAATTGTTACGTTGTAGCAACTGAAACAAGGCTGTATTTGCCTTCTAAATAGAAGATGAATGTCTGGCAGAGGCCAACAGCAGCTCACTAAGGCATGGTCAGACCATGCCTTAGTTTTCAGCGCCTTTAGCGGTGCCACTAAGGCGGCATTCTCGACTGAGCATAGCGGTGGGAGGGCGTTTTGCCTTACCACAGGCGCCCTAGTGGATAGGGCGCCCTAGCTCGCTCTCAGCATCTGGCCCCTGCTGTGTGAATAATTATATATTCCTACAAATAATTTCAGTAACAACAGCAGAATAAAAAGTCGCGTATACCTTTCATACCTTTGAAGAATTCCGTCAGTTATCGACGCAGCTGAGATGGATCTCCACTGTAACCAGACAGCTCTCTCTCCTCCTTGATCCAGTGCAGGAGACTGCTTGAGTTGGAGCTGGTGTATCCTGGTGTTATCGGTTGGTCTGGTATATTGGCCAGCCAGGCATCCAATTTGTACTTGAAGGTGTCGGGTGAGACACCCCTCATGTTTCTTACATGTATACTCCTCATGAGTGTTTCTTACATGTACACTCCTCATGAGTGTTTCTTACATGTATACTCCAATTACTCCTCATGTATATATGATTGTATAATATTATTTGAAGCAAGGTAGTGATCATAGGCCATTCTGATAAGACTCCATCTGTATTCTTCTCAAATAATTATCTTACGCACCTGTGGCCAATAAATCACGCCCAATTGTATCCTATTTCCCACACGCTTCAGTGCTAAAGCTATAACTACTAAAAAAGAAAAATCGTTGCTTTTCGATCACTAATGTCAGTTCGCCAGTTTCAACCAGCTCCACGGGCACTGGCTTTGTCTATTTTTGGGGTAAAATTAGGAGACTTGTTTTCCCTCAAAAAATTATACTTGATCCCCAAAACTTAAGACAGTCTGACCACTCAGTCAGCCCCTCAAGAGAAATCATCAAGTAGTTACTGCCTGTCTATCGGGATAGGTTTCGGTTGTTGATAACTTGTATATAAATGTTACATGGCAAGGACCTATTTGTATATTTACAGGATTGAGTCAAAGTCGTAACGCTCCGTCTTTTGATGCCAAATCATCGTACTCTTATTTAATCTCTTTGTAAACTGTTTTCACTTCCTCTGGTGGTGCATTTCATAGATTTGTTGCCCTACTTGGAAAATCCTATTTTTACACATCATTATTATCATCTTCTCTTCTACAGTTTTTTGCTGAGTCTTCTTTACATTGCTAAAATTATTGTCTTATAAATCCTTTTTGTTTTCGTTGCACATTTGTGACACCTTGACCATGTTTCCTCTTTTCCTTCCGTCCTCCAGCTTGAGTAACCGTAATTTCTCTAATCTCTCCTTGTAGCTTAAATTTTGATACTTGGTATCCATCTTGCTGCTGCTCTTTGTGTTATATTTGGCTCCATAGTACGTTGCTTGTGATAGTTGATACTTGAGGGTTGTAATAACTTGTAATTCGGAGCAATGGTAACGTGGTTATAGTAAGAGCAGTTTATTTTCTGAGAAACTACACTTCGCCCTACCCATCATAGCCGTTCACAAATTACGTAACGCCTAAGGGGGAGGGGGAGGGGGGGTATGGTGAGGTGTTATGAGTGAGACAGGGGGGAGGGGGTAGCCATGTGTTAAGGTGCGTCCACACTAGGCATTACGATGAGCATTATAATGCGCATTATAATGCGGGAACTCGATTTTCGTGTTGAGTGATGCGGAAAAGTAATGCGGGAGGCAAATCTAGCGCGGGGCATTTCTGCAACGTAATGCCCGCATCAGTATAGCCGTCAGCTGTCCTGCATGCCGTTTCTTTTTTACTATCAAAGGCTTATTACTATTATTTACAAGGATTTTTTTTTCTATTTAAGCATCATAATTATTATTACAAGGATCTTTCTTTGTATGAGAGGCTTATATTATCATTATCTGGCTCTCTCTGGTACAAGTCAGCCAATGTTATGATGATTCAGCAGTAAACTCCCGCCCGCATCATGTGCTGCGGGAAGTAATGCGCGCATCGTAATGCCTAGTGTGGACACACCCGTTCTACAGGTACCTGGAACTGTCGCCGATCGGAACTTTCGCCGCCGTCGGTGAGTGTTCCAATTCTTGATATTACAGGACCCAATATATACATTTAATCAGGTTTAACCCGTGTTTCTGCATTCAGGGATGAAATACCAGCAATAGCTTAATCAGTTAAGTTAGGTGCCAATGTCCAGGTTAGGCTAAATTTATACGTCGGCGAGAGTTCTCGGTTGATGTTTCGGCGAGAACTCCCATCGGCGACAGTTCCATAAACCGTTCTACATCCCTTCCCGCATCACATAATGCGCATTATAATGCGCATCGTAATGCCTAGTGTGGACATAGCTTTAACATTTCAGATTTTTTCATAAAAACCTGAAGATAATAATTTGCAGGTATTTAGGCAAGACTTAGGCCTATATTATATTATTGTATAAAAAAAATATGGAAGCCTACCAATTGGGGGAGGTGGGGGTACTAGCTGGTGGTGTATTTGGGGAGGCGGTAGCAGGGTGGTTAGCGTCTCCGAGTGGCGTTCTCGGTGACACGAGTTCGATCCCCGACGAAAACCAAAATCTTTCTGTACCGTCGAGTGGCCTAAGAACACCCACATGCTGCCCATTAACTCTACCTTCGATTGCGAGTGCATCGGAGGACACAAGGGGGCGGCATGAGCCTCTAATCACAGGCGTCACTATAACAATCCTGCCTGTGCCACCACGGGCGAGGGCCAACCATCACAGCCCTCAAGTGAACCTTCAGAGCCTTACCATCCGCACCTTAGAAGTCACTGCCTACAGGCGTTATAGGCATATATATATATATATATATATATATATATATATAATTTTCTAGGGGGGGTCTGGATATGTGTTACAAGGCATGACAAAGGGGTCATGGAGGGTTCAAAAATGTCTTAAAAGGCGTTACGTCATTTTTTAATGGCCCCTTAGAAGGCACAAAACGAGTGTCATCTTTTTAGGTATTTAACGGTTAACATAATGCAGTGTGACAGAGGAAGAGTTAAAGCTCTTCCTGTTATCAGCATTAATGCGAGACATAAAGGCACAATGCTTATTACCACCCACGCTACCAGAATATTGTTCTTAGTAGTGTGTTTGTTTGATTGTATGTTTGTCCCCACGATTACCCGAAAACCGTTCAAGGTATCCTTTCCACATCTTGTTACCATAAAAATTATATTGAACACGTCCAAGATTTTGGTAATATTTTGACCAAAATCTTGGACGAGTTCGATAAGGATCATTATCCGATGAAAGGTCAACGTCACAATGACCCATTAGGCTGTCTCCTGTGCCAGATAAGTAACTATGTAGGGATTGGAGTGGTTGAAAATATTTGCCTATACATAAAGTATGGCAGCATTCAAAGGTAAAACCCATCAAATAGGATGTGTGTAAATTATCCACCAACCACCCACTCAATAATTGGCAGAGTGGTGGTTTGTTCCCTCCCTTGTGAGGGAGGTAATTGTCCGCTCATCATAGGGGAGCGTAGGGTTGTATATATATATAATTATAATGGTAATGGGTATAATTGACGGCTTTGAAGTATGAAAAGCCTATTTTTGGGTCCACGACATAGCTATTGTCCTCCTCGGGACACACTCATTGTCTTGGGCGACTTCAATGCTACTACTGGCACTGTGAGAGATGGCTACGAGTTATGTGTTGGTCCCCATGGCTCCGGTACCAGAAACACCAACAGTTCTCTGCTTCTGAACTTTGCAAGGTCTAGAAGGTTGAGAATTGCAGGTTCTTGGTATCAGAGACCAGAGCTGCACCGCTGGACATTGTATAGTAATGCCGGAGGGGTAGCTAAGGAGATCGACCACATCCTCGTTAGTACTCGTTGGAGGATCCTCCAGAACTGCAGGGTTTACCGGAGTGCTGAGTTCTTTGGAACAGATCACAGACTTTTTGTTGCTACACTTAAGCATGCAAGTCCAGAAGAATCTCAAGAGGTAACCATACTGTGTTTCATCTTGAGAAACTGAAGGACTTGACATGTGTTCATGAGTATGCGGTGGCAGTCTCAAATCGGTTTGATGTGCTCGGTGCTCTCGGGGACCCTGTAGAACTGTGGGATACCTTCAAACGTTTAACTACAGGCTGCCAAGGAGTGTATTGGGGAGCGCCCGAGGTCAAGGCGTGGTTTTGTCTCGACGGAGACGCTGGAGAAAATCGAGGAGAGTCGCGCTGCCAGGCTGGCTCGGAACCAGGACCAGCACAGGGCTCTGTCACGCCGGACTAGAACCCTCCTGGGGAGAGACAAGGAGAAGTATGTCAGGAGTCTCGCTGAGGATGTCGAGGGTCATTTGAACGCTAATGACCCCGCCTACCGAGCCCTGAAGAAGCTCCGTTCCAAGTCTCCTTCTCGGGCGAGTGCTATTCGAACAGCAGATGGGCGCCTCGTGTCGGACATGGATGGGCAGATGGCTCGTTGGGCTGAATACTTTGGGCAGTTGTTCACGGTGGACCCTCCAACTGAGCAGCTTCACACCACTGGGTTACAGGCAGTGGATGCCGATCCTCCCATTGACGAAACCGCACCCTCTCTTGACGAAGTCAGAGAGGCTATAGCAAAGTTAAGGGGTGGAAAGGCAGCTGGTGTTTGTAATATCAGTGCGGAGCTCCTCAAAGCTGGGGGTGAGGCCATGATCCGCGGGCTGCATGCTGTCCTGACTGCCGTGTGGCAATCAGGTACCATTCCTCCTGACTGGAAAAGGGGGCTGGTCGTCCCTATCTGGAAAGGGAAAGGGGACCGTCAGGACTGCAACAATTACCGCGGTATTACACTGCTCAGCGTACCAGGCAAGGTGCTTGCCCATCTATTGCTGACACGAATTCGCAGTCATCTGGTGAAGCATCAGAGACCTCAGCAGTCTGGGTTCACGCCTGGTAAGTCAACAACGGACCGAATCCTAGCGCTTCGTGTCCTGGTGGAACGCCGACGTGAGTTTCGACAGGAAATGCTTGCAGCCTATGTTGATCTCAAGAAGGCGTTTGACTCAGTGCATCGTGAGTCACTCTGGGATCTTCTGCGACTTCGAGGGATTCCTGCAAGGACTATTGGTTTGATAACTGGTCTGTATTCTGGGACTGAGAGTGCTGTGAAGTGTGGGGCAGGTGTATCCAGCTTCTTTCCTGTGAATACAGGACTGAGGCAAGGGTGCGTCCTTGCCCCATCACTTTTCAACGCTTATATGGACTGGGTATTGGACAAGGTTGTAGATCAAAGTGATTGTGGAGCATCCGTCGGCAACACCAAGATCACTGATCTTGTTTTTGCCGATGATGCAGTAATCTTTGCTGAGTCGCTGGAGGTCCTGGTGATGGCTCTCGAGGCGCTGCACGAGGAGGCAAAGCCTCTGGGACTTGAGGTCTCCTGGCTCAAGACCAAGGTCCAGGTGTTTGGAGACTTACTAGATGAAGCAGTACAGTCTGTTCATGCGTGTGGCGAGGACATTGAGATCTTGGAAAATTTTACATACCTTGGTAGCGCAGTCCATAATGACGGCGGGTCACGTCAAGAAGTCTTACGGCGGATTGGCATAGCCCACGGTGTTATGGACTCGCTCAGCGGGAGTATTTGGCGTTGTCGGTACCTGTGCAGGGAGACAAGGCTCCGGATCTTCAAGTCGCTTGTGATCCCTGTCTTACTCTATGGTTGTGAGACATGGACACTAAATAGTGACTTGAAGAGACGAATCAATGCCTTTGGTAATAAGTGTCTTCGCAGAATCATGGGTATCGCTGGGATGATTACGTGTCAAATCAGCGATTGCACCGTTGAGACTGAATCGAGGCCTATTACCTGCGTAGTCCATCAGCGCCAATTTCGGCTATATGGGCATGTGGCACGCTACCCTGAAACCGATCCTTCCCATCGGGTTGTATCTGTAAGAGACAATCCGGCGTGGAGGAGGCCAAGGGGGCGCCCACAAGGCTCGTGGCTGGGGCAAGTTGATGTTTCTTGTCGAGATCTGCTTGGTATGGGAAAGGAGCCTGCATGGGAACTCGCGCGTGGTGACCCCCGGGAGTGGCGTCGTAGGGTGGGCGAAGCGACGCGCCCCCCGGCGTATGCCCCCAATGATTGATTGACATAGCTAGTGCACTAGCTAACATATAGGATCTATCGCTACCCAGGGTAATCCCTGGGTAATCCGGGCAACCTTATCCCACAACTGGTGAAAACCAGGCTGCACTAGAAAGCTGCAACATTGCAGAAAATAACAAACTACTAAGAAGAAGAACACGTCTGGCAGTCACGCGCCGGCACCCACCATCCCCGGCAGACGCCAGACATTCATACCCATCCCAAGAAGCTCCCCCGGGGAGAGGGGCTGAAAACTTGGTGGGGAAGGAAGAGTGGGAGGCCGAAGGCCGTGCACTAGCTATGTCGTGGACCCAAAAATAGGCTTTTCATACTTCAAAGCCGTCATTTTAGGTCCCCTTATAGCTAGTGCACTAGCTACCTGCCACTTGGAGACGGGGCAAGAAGCCCCCAACCCCCGAGGGGAGAAGGAAGGCAACTGCTCAAGAAAACAAAAAGGAACGAAAAGCATCCACAAGAAACAGGCGGAGTCGCCATGGGCAGGCACGCTGACCAACCACCACACCAGACCAGCCGGAAGGTGGGAGCCCAGGGCAACACAAGGCGAGTTCACGACGGAGTGAGAGAAGAAACGAGCCACGAAGCACGAGGCCGGACTCCACGGACCCCATACCAGCGCCAGCGGGCCACCCGCCCAGGACGCAGACTAAGCCAAGCAACGTCGAAGCGCCGAAACACAAAGGGTGGAAGGCGTCCCACACCCTCCAAGCCGGCACCACAACCGGCCGGAGACGGATGACCTCCCGCCTGACCCTACCCAGGACCACGGGCGAGAGGGAGAGGGAGACAGCAGACCCGTCCCGCGAGAAACGAGAAGACAGGCCATCGGGAGAAACTGGACAGCGCCTACAGAGAGAGGCCCGAAACCCCGTCGCCAGGGCAACAAAAAAGGAACAGGACCGACGGGAGGAGACGATACCCGGGAGTGCCGGACCGAAACTGGTCGCCCAGGAGGTACTGGAGGACGTTCACCAGGGACCAGAAAGGGACAGGACGACGGGGGGAAATCAGGAGGAAAAACCCCGACTTCAGTAGGGCCACCGAACGGCGGTCCAGGACGAATACCCGGCCGTATTCGCCCATCCAGCGACGCCAGGCGAGCGGAGAAAGAGGCAGAGGACCACCACCTGTTGGGGGCCAGGAAGGAGAGGAAATCCAGGACCACTGACCCCGAAACGCGACGAAGATCTGACCGATAGAGGAAAGACAGAAAGGCCGCCCAGAGGGACCCAGACAGCCTAGCAGATGATGAGCGGAGAGAAACACCAGACGGGTAGCGGTAAGGTGGAAGGAATCCCGGCAGAGAGCTCCTCTAGCAGAGCGAGGACCCCCAAAAGGAACAGAGGAGGGACACGAAGTCCACAGAACGGAGAACTAAGGCTGGGCCGGCCAGCCGGCCCAGAGGGACCCAGCCCCGGTAGAATCGCAGAACGTAGCACACTTTGAGGAGGACGCAGGGGCAGGGAGGAGTAAAACGGGTAAACAAGGCGCCACCTGTTCCAGCCAAACAAGAGGGCGTCCGGCCGCCCCCGCAGGGCTCGGACCAGCCTCGCCAAAAAGAACAGCTGCTGGGCAGAGCACCTGGACGCGCGAAGAGAGCCATCCCCGGAAAGACCCACCGCCGACAGAGAGCCGCAAAGCGCTCCGGACGAAGCGCACCGCCAACGCACTCCAGAGGCGAGAGAGTGCGGCGGTCCACTCGAACCCCACACCCGGCAGGAACCTGGCAGACAGGCGGAGGGGGACAAGGGCCACCAGGACCAAAACGCGCACCGAAAGGGGTAAAAGAAGGACGGACCCTGAGGTCTCTTGGGTAGTAAAACGGAAAACGGCGACCATGGTGATCATCCTTAAGTAGAGAACCGTCCCCTGGGGGACCGGAAACGACCGGAGGAAGAGGTAGGGACACCGAGGCCCGGCAGAGGCGGGGGAGAAGCTTGGCTGCCGTCACCACCGAGACGAGACTGTGGCCGAACAGGAGCCCCAATGCACACCCAGCCACGAGAAGCGGTGGGCAAGAGAAAGGAAGGACCATCCCCTAAAGACCAGGAAACACATCCTCTGCGCCGCCGCCACCGCCATGGCCCGGGCCAGCATGCGAGCAGTCCCCGGCCAGGACGGGGCGGTCACCAGCCAAACGGCCAGACACAGGAGGGAAAGCAAGGGGCGGTCGTCGAAGCGGCGGCAGTCTGAACCAGGGCCAAGGAAGGCCACTCTAGACCACCCCAGCGGCCCAGCCCCACAGCGGACAGGCCACCCGAAACACAATGAGGAGGTCCAGGAAGTGACGAACGGGAAACCAGAGCGACCCTAGGTGGCGGCCCAGGGGAAGACAGTATGCCCGGAGCGAAAAGCCCGGGACTAGGAGCACTCTAACCAGGAAGAACCGCAACGGTTATGCCACCCAAGCTCCAGGAGGCCACCCTGCCGCAGGCGAACGGGCGGGGACTGCCCTTCCAGACAAAAGGAGCCCCGGCATACCCTGCGGGGCCCCTACCCGCAACCCCCCGACCGAGAGGGTCTGGGAGCCCGAGGAGACACCAGCCCGACGGTGGGGGAGGGGGGGACGAGGCGAGACACCGTAGCAGGAAAGGCTCCGACAAGACCCCCGAAGCGAAGGGGCCAATCCGGAGAACCTGGAGTCGAGGCATCACCGGTAGGTCACGAAAGGCCTCATGCCGAAGGGCCAAGCGGCCAACGACGGCCCCGTCGACTAGAAGGGGGGCACCGAACGCGGCACACGCGGTCGCCAGCCTCCGACAGACAGCAGATAGCGAGGCCAGGGCTGGGACTGGCCACCAAGAGAAAGCCACCCGGCCACCCGTGCTGGGTGGCCGGCGAAAGCCAGGCAGGCAAACGACGCCAGCACCAGCGCTCAAGCAAACAAGTCGGAGGAAGCACCCCCGGAGGGACGAGGGAAGACGCAAGTGGAAGGCTCCGCAGCAAAAAGGGAGGAGGAAGCCCCCGGCAGACAGGAAGCAGGAAGCAGGAAGGTGGAAGACCACGAACCGCCACCTCTCCGGCCTGGGGAAGGCCATAACCCCATCCCCGGTCGAGCACTCCCAGCAGACATCGCCGAAGCCCGCAGTCGCAGAAGCAAACCCTGGCGAGAGGGACGCGGAAGAGGGTGACCTGTGACTCAGCGAAACAGACCTCCAAACACACCAGTAAGGTATTCACAGAGACCATCCACCCCAACCACTCCAGAGGAACGGGAGGTGAGGATGGGGAAGGCTCTGGGGACGCCCGCCGAACCGGAGCAGCGACGTCTCTACCCAGGAAGGCCATGGCCCGCGAACCGCGGTGAGGGGGAGGGGCAGAAGACACCACCATATCCCCATCCAATATCAGCATGACCGACGGCGACCGAAATGAAGCAGAGGCAGCAGGCCGGGAAGCGTGAGACGAGGAGCGGTGAGGACGAGACGAGAGGTGAGAAGATATGAGACGAGGAGGACGAACAGCCGAGGCCCATACGGGAACCCAGAGCCCCGTCTGGCCAGGACAGACAGAAGTGGTGGCGGGTGCGAGACTCCAAGGCCCACGACCACTAAACCATAAGGACAGCAAAGGCCCCGCCGGGAAGGCAGGGCACAACGCCCTCCGGAAAAACGACCGTCAGTCAGCAACGCCCGACCGGCCACCCTTCAGGACGGTAGAGGGCTGACCGGAGGCACGGGGCAAGCGAGGAGCAGAGCTGGAGGCACCGGGACGTGAAGGACACCGGGCAGCCCTGGGCTTTGCAGAGAAACCTCCGAAAAAGGAGGCAAAACAGGGAGAGGGACGAACCGCAGAACGAAACGCCCCCACCCCACAAGCAGAGAAGGACCCCATCCGGACGGTGCGAGCCACGAAACGCCGATCACCCTGCCCCGCCCCCAGCCGCGAACAGAGAGGGGGAAGGGGGGGGGGGGAGAGGGCGGAGACCCAGGCGTAAGGAAATGGAGACAGGTAGCAAAACCACTTACGACGAAGCACCGGGCGCCTCCACCAACACCGACCAACTCCTTCTCCCAGAGGGGAGAGTGAAGTGGCGGGAGAAGGGGCCTTACCATGACTAAAACTTCGCACTCCAGCCCGACGCGGCAAGCCACGAACCGCCGCAAACCCCGCCCCGTCCCCCGGAGAGGGGGACGGGTGGGAGGGGGGCAAAGTCCCAGGCACCAAGGATCACCACGGTCCCTCGACCTCTCCTTGAAAAGGAAAGCAAAGAGGGCAGGGAATGGAAGAGTTGAGTAGCAACGCCATGAAAGACAAAGCTCCAGACGACGCCACAACCACCGACTCAATGCCCCTCCCGGAGGGTGGGGGTAGAGAGGTGGGAGAATCCAAGCCAAGACTGCATCGAAGCACACCTGCCCCGACGAGGCCAGCCACAACCCGCTGCACGCCCCGCCCCGACCCACGGAGAGGAGAAGGGGCGGGGGGCGTTGCGAATCCCCAAGCACCAAGAAACACCTCGCTCCCTCTCCCCTTTCTGACAAGGAAGGCAAAGAGGGCTGGAAATGGAGGAGGCGAGCGGCCAAAGCCACGAAGCGACATCACTCCGGGCACCGCCCCCCACCAACACTGACCCACACCCCCTCGAAGGGGGGCTGAGCAGAGCGGCGACCGGGGGGGGGGGGGGGGGGGACAGCGGCGGGAGTCCACAGGCTCAAGAATCACCACGCTCCCTCTCCCCTACCTGGCAAGGAAGGCAAAGAGGTCAGGGAATGGAGGAGTCGAGCGGCCAAAGCCACGACGCGACAGCACTCCGGGCGTCGCCCTCCACCAACACTGACCCATACCCCCACCGAAGGGGGGGCAGAGGGGCGTGAGGGGGGGCCAGGGCAGGACGGCTGAATCGTCGCACTCCGGTCCGCCTCCCGCTGGGTCCACTTGGCAAGCCAGGAATCGCCCAACGCCCCGTTCCGACCCTTGGGAGGGGCACGGGCGGGGGAGGGGAAGAGGCGACGCCCCGGGCACCAGCACGAGCGACGAATCCAGCCGCCTCCCGCTGGTTCCACATGGCAAGCCAGGAATCGTCCGACGCCCCGTCCTGGCCCTTGGGAGGGTCCAGGCGGGGGTGGGGGGGGGGTGCGACGCCCCGGGCAACAGCACAAGCGACGAATCCATCCGCCGCCCGCTGGGTCCACATGGCAATCCAGGAAACGCCCGACGCCCCGTCCCGGCCCTTGGGAGGGTCCGGGCGGGGGTGGGGGGTGGCTGTGCGACGCCCGCGACGCTCCGGGCACCAGCACGAGCGACGAATCCATCCGCCTCCCGCTGGTTCCACGTGGCAGGCCAGGAAACGCCCGACGCCCCGACCCGGCCCTTGGGAGGGTCCGGGCGGGTGTGGGGGGTGGCTGTGCGACGCCTGCGACGCTCCGGGCACTAGCACAAGCGACGAATCCATCCGCCTCCCGCTGGTTCCACGTGGCAGGCCAGGAAACGCCCGACGCCCCGACCCGGCCATTGAGAGGGTCCGGGCGGGGGTGGGGGGTGGCTGTGCGACGCCTGCGACGCTCCGAGCACCAGCACGAGCGACGAATCCAACCGCCTCCCGCTGGTTCCACATGGCAAGCCAGGAATCGCCCGACGCCCCGTCCCGGCCCTTGGGAGGGTCCGGGTGGGAGTGGGGGGTGGCTGTGCGACGCCTGCGACGCTCCGGGCACCAGCACGAGCGACGAATCCATCCGCCTCCCGCTGGTTCCACGTGGCAGGCCAGGAAACGCCCGACGCCCCGACCCGGCCCTTGGGAGGGTCCGGGCGGGTGTGGGGGGTGGCTGTGCGACGCCTGCGACGCTCTGGGCACCAGCACGAGCGACGAATCCATCCGCCTCCCGCTGGTTCCACGTGGCAGGCCAGGAAACGCCCGACGCCCCGACCCGGCCCTTGGGAGGGTCCGGGCGGGGGTGGGGGGTGGCTGTGCGACGCCTGCGACGCTCCTGGCACCAGCACGAGCGACGAATCCATCCCGAACGAAGAGCCACCCGCAGGAAACACGTGGCAAATCTCCTGATTAGCCTGAAAGAGGACACACACCTCCGCCCCCCCCAAAAAATGGGGGCGCAGAAAGATGAGCGCCGCCCCGGAAATGGGAACCCGGGGCCAAAACATATAGAGCACATATACATCATATGTCAAACATATAAACAAATAGCTATAAACCAATATAACTATATGCCACAAAGGAGGATGGGCGGGGCGGGCCAGAGTACACGTGGTTAACCAGAAGGCCCCGAAAGCCCCGCCCCGAGACACAGCTGTGTCTCGGGCGTAGGCGTAGGTGTAGCCCCGGCCGCCAGAAAGCACCACGGACGTCCCATTCGCCACCCCGAAGGCAAAGCCAAAGGGGCAGATACAAGACATCGGCTGGAAAAAGGGGCACCCTGACGTCCCCCTAAATGGGGAAGGAAGAGGGAAGGGGCGTCGCCCTTGCCTCCCCCATAAACCAATGGATTACCGGGGCAACAATGAACGGGAATAAAACAACTAAACCCCACACTCTCCATCTAAAACACAAGAAAGCAAGCAGTTGCTCAATATATTACAGACCAGAGTGTGTCAACAACACGTGTAGCAGGAGAGGCAGATAGGTGTTGACGAAACGATGGGCAAAAACAGAATGAATGTCTGGAGTCTGCCGGGGATGGCGGGTGCCGGCGCGTGACTGCCAGACGTGTTCTTCTTCTTAGTAGTTACTTATTTTCTGCAATGTTGCAGCTTTCTAGTGCAGCCTGGTTTTCACCAGATGTGGGATAAGGTTGCCCGGATTACCCAGGGATTACCCTGGATGACGATAGATCCTATATGTTAGCTAGTGCACTAGCTATAAGGGGACCTAAAATAAGGTAATTTATGTAAATGATAAGTACTGGGATAATATAAATTAACATTCCCTGTGGTTATTAAGCATTTGCACCTTATTTTGGAGCGACCGGTCATTGGCCGCCGTCCTTTAAATTTGCACCAATTGAGGTGGTCCACCTGCCGCCTACCTAAAGGTGACACGTGTAATTTGTGGTGGCCGCTGCCCGCTCCGCCCACGGAGATATTAGTACACTCCAGACTCTTGCGGGAGTAACATCTATTATTAAATATACGTGCTTGTATACAAGTACACTCCTAACCGTCCGTGAGAGAACAACATCTCTTAGTAAATATATACGTGGATTTGTATATATGAGGGAATTGTATATAGACTCTTTGCACATAGTTTTAAATCAAAGGACGTGTTAAAATCAACACAAATCATATATTCGCCGCGTCGTGGATAACTGGGTTATGAAAACCGCCTGACGCCCATACCAAAGCACACCGCCTCCAGCCCTCCGCCTCTGTCCTTCACGGGCGGCCTCGATCACGGCGACCACTTCGGATCACAGGACAGGCAGTATTAATCAAAAGCCTACAGCTATTTCAACCCACTATCCACCGATAAGTATCCTAGTTATTTGACTAGTTGGAGTATTGTGTCGGGATGAGATAGACGATGGGTTTTGATTAGTTTTGATTGACCTCCAATTAAATATATGTTTGTGACATAAATTCCCACATTGGTGCCCGGAGTAGAGGAATATTGATGTACGTGTGATTCAGAGTGGTCATTGTGAGGCGTAATTATGAGCCTACCAGAATTCTTGGTTATGAGGGCAGAGGTGAGGTGTTTCGCGGCGTCAGATACAAGTCAACAGCCGTTCAACTACTATACGCCAGGTAGAAGATAACATCCGAGGTTACGTAATACTATGGTTAGTTGCAGTAGTTAAGTGGTGGTTGGTTATATACGCCTAGCTTCGTGTCTTGACAGGCCGAGCAGGCACTACCACCACTTAGATAATAATTTCTTATCAACTAATAAATATTTTTAGTGACGTAATCTTGCATTCAATATTATATTTGACTTAATTAACTAAATCATGGCGAAATTAGCTAAGCATTCATTATCAGCTAAATTAGCAATGCTCACACGAATATATAATAAGTGTGAGGACGCAATTAAGGCAATTCCTATTGATTATATTAATTTAAAGACAGGTCTACCATTGTTAAATGAGCAACGGAATAAATATGAGGCGGTTTACTTCCAATATGAAGTTCAATTAACCCTTTCACGCACGGTGACGCGATCGCGTCAAAACGGGCCCGTCTACATCTGAGCTTTTGACGCGAACTGCGTCAAAAAACATTTAAAAATTCGCCAAAAATAAAGTATTTATCAGAATCGTGTCAAAATTTACTGCGTCAAAGATCCAAGCTAGGCCTATAAAATAAAATAATTGTCAACTCGCTCGTGAGGGTGGATTTGAAGTGATAAGGGCTTGTGTTCCAGCTAACTCTCAGCAGGCAGCCTGTCAGCGCGGACTGCCCGTCCCTTTAAAACGTGTCCCGAGCCGGGTAAGCCATACTTGTAGCCTAATCCGTCTTCCACATGTGTTTCAGTTTTCCTCCATTTTCTCAAGAACTACTGGCCATATGAAAATTCTACTGGTAGCGTTGGAATCCTCATAAAAGTCCGCTTTTATTGGCATACAAACCATAAAAAGTTGACTCAGGAAGTATCGAGCTACGAAGTGGTGAACGTAAGTATTTCTTATTTCTCTTTACTCAATGTTTTTTCTAAGTCGTTAAACTCCGCTATTTACTTGCATTTCTTGTTATTTTTGTCTTTCATAAGGCAGAATAATCTCTTGCGAAACCAACGATATATAATAATGCCAGGAAAAAAGAATAATCGTGGTTGAAATTGATAACATAACCAAAACATTCGCCGCAGAGTCAGGCCATTACGCGCGGCCCCTTAGAGAACCCCAGACTGATGTCGCAGTGGACGGAAAAACTTATTAAACTTTTCGTGCGTGAAAGGGTTAAGACAAGCTGGGGATAAAGAAATGATTCACCAATGTGTGATCAATTATGAACAACAGTGTCAAAGATATCTCGATAAATTAATTGAATATGAGGGATTACTGGAGTATGCTCATATTCCATCAACAGCTAAAGCTTCTTTAACCCAAAGTTTGCAAGGTATTAAGCAAGAACCCCCCCCCCAGGGAGATCAAAATTATTACACCTATGGGTAATCAGCTATATCAGCCTCCCTTAGAGTTTAAAGATCCCTCGTTAGTGGGTATTTATCCTGCCCCTGTTAAATTTACGCAAATCAAACAGCCTGTAATTACGATTCAAACTTCTCAGCCTACCAGTAAACCACTTAGACCTACTCAAATAATAGATACAATCCCTATATCGAGGGCTACTTCTAGTGAAGTACGAATAATAAATTGTGTCTTATGTGACGGGGAACATCCACCCTCCACATGTAATATCTATTCAGATTGTTACACGAGAGTTGAAAGGTTAATGAGCCTTGGTAATTGCCTAACCTGTCTCCGTGGTAAACATGCTTCAAATGCATGCCCTATAAACTTAGAACTTGTAGGAAATGTAAACAATCTGTTCATAACATCGCTCTTTGTCCTAACAGTGATAATAACTCAGACCCTACAGTAGTTAAAACGGCAGTCACTAATAAGAGTAGTTCAGCAGCTGTTTCTACTGCCGAATTAAAGGTCAGCCATAACGGTAATGCAGTCATTGTAAAGACAATGTTTGACAGTGGTGCACAAAGATCCTTCATAAGCAGGGAGATAGTTGAATTGTTACAACTACCGATTATAATTAATAAAGTGAATTTAGCCATATCAGGTTTTCTTGCCAATAATGAGGCTCAAACCTTTGACATAGTTCAACCCCTAGTCCAATTAGGAAAATATAAATGTAGGGTAGTATTAGTTTAACTGTTAATGTACTAAAAGACACAGCTGAAATGCTGAGGGATAATGGTGTCAAACTAGTTAGTAATACCTTCGTTGATGGTCCCTTCCAATTAATAATAGGCGCTGAGTATTTTGGGCGTTACCTAAGGAAGGTCATCAAAATACATAACGTATCTATGTTCACCAGTGCTGGTGTTAAGGTAATAATGGGACCCATCCCACATACTCACCAAGCCGAACAAGAGAAGAGTATTCCTAGTCATGCACATCCCCTATTAATTACCAAAATTGGAACCACTTTCTTTCCCACACCAATTAGTGAGGTATTAGAGGAAAGTGATATTCCAGTTCATAATTAATATATTGCCACTAATGAAAATCCTAAAAATAATGTGTCGCGAGGAAATATTACCCTCAAATTGAACACAGGATTATGGTTTAAAGGCCCTACCTGGCTGAAAGAGTGTAATATTGATCCTATACAGGTTTCCACTCAGCCAGACATATCTGAAGATATAATAAGGGAACCTGAATTGATCCCAGATCCTGTGATAGACATAGAAAGGTTTTCCTTATTGAGCAAACTAATCAAGACTACTAATTTAGTCTTCAAATCCATTAAAAGGGATAGCTCTGATCCTTTGAAGTTTTGGGTCAGAACAATACAAAAGCAGGTATTTCCTGAGGAATATCAGCTCTTGGCCTCAGCCAGCCCCCATAGGAACAAATTGACCAAATTATTAGAGCTGTACCTTGATCATGTGGGCATAATTAGGTGTCGAGGTCGAAACTTGAAAGCTGATCTTCCAAATACCACCTGCCATCCCATACTAATTTCCAAACGCCATCATCTTTCTAATTGTTGGTGGAAGAATATCATAGGAACTCATTACATGGCGGAATGGCTACAATATTAGCCGATATCAGGTGTAAATTTTGGATACATCATGGCAGTCAAATATTACCTCAAATCTCTCAATAAATATAATAGATCTGAAGGTAGACTAGTCTCCTATCTAGGTCCCCCTGAACTTCCCGCTGATAAGAGAGATCCTAAAACCAATTGAGGTCAATGGTGCGGACTATACTGGGGATATTATAACATCAGGAGATAACTCTCCCCCAGATCAAGTATGTGTCTGCATATTCACTTGTACCTTTATCAGGGCTATAAATTTCAAAATAGTCAAAGACTAAAGTGCCGAAACCTCTATTAAAATGTTCCGGCGCTATGTGGCCTGGGGTGATGTCACATGAAGCGGAACTTCAGTTTTCGCCGGCCCCCAGTTGTGGAAATTATCCACCAACCACCCATTCAATAATTGGCAGAGTGGTGGTTTGCCCCCCCCCCCTTGTGAGGGAGGTAATTGTCCGCTCATCATAGGAGAGCGTAGGGATGTATATATATAATTATAATGGTAATGGGTATAATTAAGGTAATTTATGTAAATGATAAGTACTGGGATAATATAAATTAACATTCCCTGTGGTTATTAAGCATTTGCACCTTAATTTGGAGCGACCGGTCATTGGCCGCCGTCCTTTAAATTTGCACCAATTGAGGTGGTCCATCTGCCGCCTACCTAAAGGTGATACGTGTAATTTGTGGTGGCCGCTGCCCGCTCCGCCCACGGAGATATTAGTACACTCCAGACCCTTGCGGGAGTAACATCTATTATTAAATATACGTGCTTGTATACAAGTACACTCCTAACCTCCGTGAGAGAACATCTCTTACTAAATATATACGTGGATTTGTATATATAAGGGAATTGTATATAGACTCTTTGCACATAGTTTTAAATCAAAGGAAGTGTTAAAATCAACACAGATAATATATTCGCCGCGTCGTGGATAACTGGGTTATGAAAACCGCCTGACGCCCATATCAAAGCACACCGTCTCCAGCCCTCCGCCTCTGTCCTTCACGGGCGGCCTCGATCACGGCGACCACTTCGGATCACAGGACAGGCAGTATTAATCAAAAGCCTACAGCGATTTCAACCCACTATCCACAGATAAGTATCCTAGTTAGTTGACTAGTTGGGGTATTGTGTCGGGATGAGATAGACGATGGGTTTTGATTAGGTAAGACCTCCAATTAAATATATCTATGTGACATAAATTCCCACTACAGATAGCCCTATCTATCCTAAGTACAAAGCTACCCTTTAATTTTAGCTCATTTTTACTGAGGCTGAGAATAATCTGATTGAAAAAATCGAAAATGGTCTTCTTTCTTCTTTCTCTCTTCTTCACTTCCTGTAACTCACAAACCACGACGCGGACACGGATGAAATACAAAAACTTTGCTCTAGTCCTAAAAACTTCAAAAATTGTCTTAAAATGTCATGTGAAGGATGTAAGGGTGTAAATTCAGCTCGGCACTGAGCTCACCAACCAAACAGACGATTGCAGTCTACGCAGCGGACTTGCCAGCTTTCAAAGTGGGCAAGTATATTGTAAATGTGTGAAAAAAGAACAAACTAGTGATAAGAAAAATCTTATAAAAATGTATATGCAGGGATGAAAAAAGGACAGTACAAGAATTAGGATGCAAGATTACCCATTCCTGCATTCCCCCACTGACCATTATATATTTCATCCATCACAAATCTTGTTTATGTCCTTATTCATAGACCACTGTATACCTGGACTGCGCACGGAATATCGGCCTGTCGCGCAAGGGCCTAAAGTCGAAGGGCCGCTCGGATTCATATATATATATATACGGATCATATAGACTGGTTTATCAGTATATATGATATACTGTAATCTTCGTAAATGTTTGTTCTATAATATTATCAAATAAAAAACAGTAAACCACGCTAAAGAAATGCCATTACGAGACTATGAAGAAATATGCATGAACTTAATATTCACTTAAACTCTTCGCCATTTAAAACTTTGCGAGTCAACTTTTATCATGAAGGGTGTCAATAGAAGCGCAATTTTATTAGCTTTCCATTGATATATTTCGTTATCTGATAAATGAATTAGAACCATGCATAAATTAGCGTTAACTAAATAAATAAAATCATCAATCGGGTAATTTTCCCGATTGATAAGGTTATTTATTTAGTCAACGCTAATTTATACATGGTACTAATTCATTTATCAGAAAAAGAAATATATAAGTAAATAAATAACATGATCAATCGGTAAAATTACCCGATTGATGATTATATTTATTTATTTAACGTTAATTTATGCATGGTTCTAATTAATTTATCAGATAACGAAATACATCAATGGAAAGCTAATAAAATTGCGCTTCTATTGATACCCTTCATGATAAAAGTTGACTCGCAAAGTTTTAAATGGCGAATGCAAAGTTTTAAATGGCGAAGAGTTAAGTGAATATTAAGTTCATGCATATTTCTTCATTGTCTCGTAATGGCATTTCTTTAGCGTGTTTTACTGTTTTTTATTTGATAATATTATAGAACAAACATTTACGAAGATTACAGTATACCATATATACTGATAAACCAGTCTATATGATAGTCCATAGACCACTATATCTCTTTGTCGGGCGCCCCGCAGGCCCCTATCATCAATCAATCATCGGGGGCATACGCCGGGGGGCGCGTCGCCTCGCCCACCCTACGACGCCACTCCCGGGGGTCACCACGCGCGAGTTCCCATGCAGGCTCCTTTCCCATACCAAGCAGCTCTCGACAAGAAACATCAACTTGCCCCAGCCACGGCCTTGTGGGCGGCCCCTTGGCCTCCTCCACGCGGATTGTCTCTTACAGATACAAACCCCATGGGAAGGATCGTTTCAGGGGAGCGTGCCACATGCCCATATAGCCGAAGTTGGCGCTGACGGACTATGCAGGTAATAGGCCTCGATTCAGTCTCATGGTGCAATCGCTGATTTGACACGTAATCATCCCAGCGATACCCCATGGGTTCTGCGGGAAAACAAATTATTACCAAAGACATTGATTCGTCTCTTCAAGTCACTATTTAGTGTCCATGTCTCACAACCATAGAGTAAGACAGGGATCACAAGCGACTTGAAGATCCGGATCTTTGTCCTCCTGCACAGGTACCTACAACGCCAAATACTCCCGCTGAGCGAGTCCATAACACCGTGGGCTATGCCAATCCGCCGTAAGGCTTCTTGACGTGACCCGCCGTCATTATGGACTGCG